>BMAO01030774.1:0-38158 GCA_019973975.1 Trichonephila clavata
TGATTTTACATAGGTACTGTAAATCACAGTAAAATCGAGCAAAAAACCATGTTGGTTTAAGGGTCTCAGGGTGTTAAAAATGTTTCGAGAGCACAAAATATGAACAATTTTCGACTAGAAATAATTCTTTGAGGTTAAAATGAAATAATTTGATTCTTTTACACATTTTTTATAAAGGAATAAAGTTTCAAAAAAGTATAAAATGTCTAAAATATAATCATAATTTTAAAAATAATAAGCACATAAATATAAGAAAATTTTGTAAGAAACAAATAGTAAGTTTTACGACGCGCATGATATTTTCTGAAATAATAATTCTAATTACTAGCAATAAGTTGATTTATAAAGTCAAATATATCCTTATTAGATGGTAGCGATTAGATATAAAAAGAATAAAAAATAATATTTTTAAAAATAAAAAAATACATTTTAAAATTTTTCAAAAAATTTAATTTTTTGAAATTTTTCAAAAAATTACAAATATGTAATACTATAAATAGCTAGATTAAAGATTATGATAGAGTTTATAATTCTGTAAAGTTTTATGCATCAAAGTATGATAGTTTTTGAAACGCAATGCGCGTAAGTGAAAAAACACAAACTGAGAAAAAAGGCTTTAAAGTTTTAAATTGAATTTGAGAAAATAAATTTTAAAATTACATGCTAAAATGCTCCAGGATCATAGGATATGCCTTCCTGTTGCTCAAACAGCTCAATTTCTGTACTCTTTTTAATTTTTTATCTCTGCGAGCTTCAAACGATGACGTTGAGCTCCTCTTTCTTGACGTAAAGATCGACGATTGTCACGTTCAGCCAGGGACACACAAACATTTTGTTAATTTTAAGCCAAATTTCTCTAAAATAGTAATAAGTATTTGATTTCCATCATTAAAAATGCTGGTTGCTAGATTTGCAGCAATCTCTGCAATCTGAAGGCTAGAATCAATCGTCTTCGAACAAAACTTCCAGATTAATGAATTTAAACTTTCATTAGGATTCTGTGTCTTACCTCCTAAGCATTTCTTCAGGAGTGCCAGATGAGATAAGTCTGCAAATACAGATTCATATATATACATCTCGAACAGCTTTCGCAACTGAGGTTTGTGTTTATAATTTTGTAAATTATTATTAATTGCGGCATTATACTTACACTATGTATTTGGATTTGTAGGACAAAATCAGTGCATCGGTTCATCATCGGTGCTGCAAGAATGACCCCAAACAGCCCAAATGGCTTTCCGCATTTCCTTTACACTAGTAGAATTGCATCGAATAGCATTACCATAGTAATGCGCAAGCTTATCAATTAAACTATCAGTTAACCTACTTTACCGCCTATAGTTTTACCATCAGATAATTTCTTCTTACCATATACTAATTTAAGCTTCCTAAGCTTGTACCCATTCTCTTTTGCACATGGCCTACACATTCTATTTCTGAAAAGATGGCATCGCCGTATGGATTGTTTTCAGAAAGGGCATTGAATGTTTTGTGTCGCCATCTCCTATGTAGTTCGAATATTTCAGGTTGTGAAGCTTTTCTGATCGATTAAAAATCCTCAACATCCCGTCAACCTCCATCTTACCAGCAGAGCCAGAATAATTTTTTCTACGTGAAATCTTATGCGCTCTTTTCCATTTATTGTACTTGATACCAAACTTTACCCCTTTATAACTGTCGCTTCATTTGCAAAATGAGGACAACACTTCCCTATCCAAAACCTTACCTGTTTCGGCCCATTAGAGTACATACTCCAATCAACGATGAATGTCCTCTCGTCTTCCAGGTCCCATCACCACTTACCGTTAAAATGTTATCAGGTAACGAAGAATTTTCTTCGACAGCTGCCCTGTTCATGCTTTCTTCGGCGACTTCCTTCATAACAAGTGAAAGTTATTATTAATAACATCATATGATTTTTGTTCAACAGGATTAGGAAGACTCATTACAGAACAAAAGGTTTTTAATGACTCTAAACCTTGACCTATGCATCTCATTGCTAAAATAGATCTTCTGTTAATTTCTGGAGCATTATTTTTATTCCCAATGTTTTCACAGCTTGAAAAAGTACAAATACTCCACAGTTTTTACAATGTATTTCAAAATTCGAACATAAACCACAAGTGGATTTTTCATTAATTGTTAATGGTTTATGACATTTTAAACAGCATGATACTGACAAAATAGAGCTAAAGGTTGAAATAAAATCAAAAATACGATATTCTTTGAAGTTTTCACTTACCTTAACAAGATTTCACTTTAATGAAGTCTGAATTCCTGAAAGTTTTTTACTAGAAGCATTTTTCATTTCGGCACACTTACTTGTACTTTTCAATTCTGCACACTTCCTCGTATATTTCATATCTGTAACATGTGAGTCACTTACCTTTAAATATTTATTTCCTCTAAATCTTTTGTTGGGCGATTGCCAACGATTTTTTCAGAATAAAACAACACATATCTTCGATTTAGATAAGCGTTTTAAAAAAACGTGTACTAAAGTAAACACAACAGAATCAAAACACGGCAGAATGAATGTGTTGAGTTGTAGGCTTCCTTCTGATCAACTCAAGCGCTTAAAATATTTCATGAGGCTTATTAAAAACAGAAAAATGAAAGGTATGCATAAATTTAAAAATAAATGGGCGTGGCATCTGTCCATTTAAAAAGTTGTTATGACTAAATTGCTGTTTGCAATTTTTTGAATAACTTTCGAAGTTTTTAGAGTATTGTCCCGTGGTTAGTATCAAAATGTTCAGAAAAAAATGAAGAACATGATATACTTTTTTCGAAAATTCGAAAAAAAAAAATTGTTAACACCCTCAGACCCCTTAAATAAAATTAACATAGTTCTAATCGGTTTGAGGAATAATATTACCTAACTTTACTCTCCATAAAATCAAAATATTGCATACTTCCCTACGCAAGTCATTTCAAAAAACGACTCGTTTAGTTAAGATTCAAAAATGATACAATATCTTCTACCTATAACACCATATCTCTCCCTTGATCGTAAAGGGAATCATTTCTGAGTTTTAGTTGGATGCTAATTTTTTACTTTTTCGTAATATATGTTGATTAAAGATGTTTTATAAGTGTTAGAAAAAGAACATGCAAAATAAAATTTCAAAGCATTTGAGTTGTTTTCAAATCAGTGAAATAATAAATTGAATCCAGGTGTAAAGCATTTTTCTTCTTCGCTAATAGAAAAAAATTCTGAATTAATTTTTCTTTTTATTTTGTTTAATTAATGCAAATTGGTAGGATTAAAAAATTCAAAATTTCGTAGAAATTCAGGTGATGCAACTTATCTAATAATGATTTTAAAAAAATTATTTTTTTGGATACAAACTATTATTTTGCACTTTATACAAACGGTAAGACAACGCATTATAAACTTATTTTTCTTTTGAAGGCATACAAACTCATTTTTAGCAGAAAAAAAAGATTTTCCCCACCCATTAGTTATAACCATTTTATCAACTTCCATCTCGATTGCTTGGCCGTGGTAGCCAAGTGGTCAAGGTATCGGATAGTGGATGGCATGTCATCACTGAAGACCCTCCTTGTAGGAGATTGATGCACGCCAAATCTGTAGAGAGCTCAAACGCGTCCTCCCGTTAGAGTGGTAGTTAGGAGAGGGGGGGGCGGCTCAGGTGTCGTCCTCGTCACTTGACCATGACCCGTCGCCAAAAGCCTTCATGTAGCTGAACAGTGCGTGGTTAATATTCACTCACTCGTTCTTGATTGCGAACTCGAAAAGTGAATTTCCTAATTCCTTTTACTTGTTTTGGGAATAAAACTTATTTTTATAATTATAGGCAAGTCAGTTTGAACAAAAACCGCTGCAACAACAAAATTCTTATAGAACCACAATTCCTACAATCAGATGTTAAGGAATAATAGATTTCGTTGAGCAAAAGTAATAAATCAAAAATCATTTTTAGTGGTTTTTACATGTCTTTTGCTGGCCCAAATGCCGTATAAGTTTACAAGTGAAGAAGATAAACGCACCGCTGCTATCGTTCAAAAATAGCTCATAATTATAAAAATAATTTGTGTATGCTCTTTTTTTTAAAAAAAAAAGATGAGAAAAACTAAGAATTCTTTTGAATATTTAAAATTTATGGATTAACATCACAAAAATCTAGTACTCTTTTGAAATTTTTCTTCATGAAACACTTTGAAAAAATGAAAGATATGCTCGTGTCCAAATATAAACCGAAAATTCAGTTTGCCTTAAACAAAAGCTCCATATTAGCTGTCATACAAAAAAAAGTGCAATAAAATCTACTACATACAGTTGCCATATAGAGTGAAGTAATCCATCACTTTAAAATTTCCTCGCTATATATAATGGTAGGAGCTTAAGCCCCGAAGGATTTAAAGTGTATCTTAGGAAATGCACAGCCTGAACCCAGAACCCATCGATTTTCAGTCTGGTACTTTATCAATAATGCTATTGCTGACTTTATATTGGCTTTGAAGATGGAAAAGGAATATGTATATATATATATATATATATATATATATACTCTTCGAGTGAAAGTTTCTTTCGAATTATATAACCTTTTTTTAAAATTGGATTTTATGTTCCTAAAAAAAAGTAAAGCGTGTTTCTTAAATCTTATTATTTAAATCTTTTTAAATGGTTATAAGTACTACATATATATATATATATATATATATACACTGGTGTGCAAAAATTAGGACGAAGTCGAAAAATTAGCATATCAGCTGAACGAAGAGGCAGAGCGGACAGAAAGACCAATCAGGAGATTAAGTGAGGTGATGTACGGTAGCACATGCGCAGATATGCAGGTAGACGTAATGGGGGAGTGTCTGAGTAGTAAAGCATGTTGTCTGTGTAAGATTAGTATTTCTGGCAAAGAGATTGCACACCGTATAGCAGTTAAAATCACAACGAGTTGCTGCCTCAGCGAGAAATGGCGAATACTCAATCTGTTAGACGACATCTGGATGCTTTTACCCGAGGTCGAATCATTGGAAGTTGGAGGAAGGTCGCAGTGTGACAAGTGTGGCTGCAGAGTTCGGAATTGCTCACAGCATCGTTTCACGACTTTGGAGACAATTTCAAACTAGAGGAACAGCTATCCGGGGGTTCAGTAGTGGTCGTCCACGAGGAACCACACCCGCAGATGACCGGCCAGAAGAAAAAGGCGGCAGACAGCGGGAGAAATCGCTAGACACACGACACCGGTGACTGGATGACCGATATCGCGTTTTACCGTGGCCAGAAGACCGCACGGTGGTGGTCTGTTTGCACGACGCCCTGTACGATGTGTACCTCTAACGCCTGCCCATCGGAGAAGGCGTTCTCTGTGGTGCTGGAACACCGGAATTCAAGAACAATGAATGGGGACGAGTACTCTTTACAGATGAGAGCAGATTCAGTCTGAGTATCGATTCTCATCGCAAACTCATCTGGAGAGAGCGGGGAAGCCGCAATCATCCCTCGAACATCATTGAAAGGGACAGGCATGGAGGTGGCGGTGTTCTCGTTTGGGGAGGCATCATGCTTGGTAGTCGTACAGACCTTCACATCTTCGACGCAGGTTCAGTCAACAGGACCCGTTATTGTAACGAGATTCTTCTTCCATATGTGCGTCTTTTTAGAGGCGCTATGGGTCCGCAGTTCCTTTTCATGGACGACAATGCACCATGTCATCGCACAGTAGCTGCGAGCAGCTCTTAGAGAGTGAGGATATTGAACGTATCGATTGTGCGGCACGATCTCCGGATCTCAATCCCATCGAGCATGTATGGGATTAACTAGGCAGACGCTTGGCAGCTCGTACCTTACCACCAGTAACGATTCCGGAGCTTCGATTGGCGCTGCAAGAGGAATGGGCAGCAATGCCTCAACAACTCATTGACACCTCATTCTCAGCATGGGCAGACGCTGTGAAACCTGCTAGCAGTCAGGGGAGATCATATGCCCTACTAAAGACCGGATATTTCTTGCTGGACACCCATCACAGGGATGTTTCGGCCTTCAGTCGCATTGCGCTCCATGCTGCTTTTTCAATAAAGCTTCTTTTTATCCCTCTGATTTCTCTTTTAGTAAATGTTGCTTACATTACTCATGTCTTACGTATTGGGGATCTTACGGTATTAAATGTGTTGATTTGGAATGCTTTTGTACAAAGTTATATTGAAAAAACCGTCTCGTCCTTAATTTTTGCACACCAGTGTATATATGTTACGGTGAAACACCGAAATCTGGAGAATGTCGACATTCACTGGTGAATGTCAACAAACACATAGTCGCTTGGTTGTGTATGTCCGAAATATTTGCTAAATACCTTATTTCTGACTTTCACCGGTGAATGTCGACATTCACCATGCCACTAATGGTGAATGTTGAACATGTCCGAGATTTATATTTTTTTCTCCGTAATTCAGTCACGATAAATTTTTCGCCTCTCCTTCTGAGAGGGATAACTAAGAACTTAAAACACACAGTACTTTCAAAATGAGAAAGGAAAATTATAGAAGTTAAAAACTTACTTAATTATACAGTACATTCAAAATGAGAAAGGAAATTAATTATGTGAATCAAATCTTATTTATTGCAACAACTTAAACTATTATGACACTTTGAATTTCACAAGAGGCCCTTGCTTTTACAACTGCATTTATTTGTGGAACACTTCCTTTTGCAATGACAGCGTGCGTGTATAGCCTTGCCCACCGCTTCTTGAATTAGCTGCAGCTGCTTTTCTCAGCGAAATTTCTTTAAAACAAATCTCATCTACGGAATGTAACTTTTCTTTACAAATTACGAACTGATTATATGTGTAAAGCTACTTCAAGGAACCATTTTCATTTGCAAGTTTATAGAAGTCGGAGTCTTCCATTCCAACAACAACCACTAACACATTTCGGTTATCTGTACGACCACGGTCGACATCAGGGACCGTGAAAGATATTCAAGCTCCTCTCTTTTCGACCTCCACCAAAGCATATCTGTGATTATCGACATACACCGGTGAGGGTCCGAATGTACAAGAAAGTAATAAAATATTCGATCTTTCCCCGACGTATTTGGTGTTTGTTGACATTCACCGGTGAATGTCGACATTCTCTGATTTCGGTCTTTCACTGTAACATAAATATATATATATATAGGTGGTTATCAAAATAATGGAAACACCTTAGATTTAGAAATGATCCCTTTATTAGCATGATGTATGTCTTTGTTATGTAATGCAGCTTGGATTCGTCCAGAAATAGATTCACGCAAGTGTTGAATAGTGTTTAGATGAATATAGTGCCATTCTTCATGCAGACATTATAAATGCTCTGAGAGAGATGGTGTAAAAGAGGATATATTGAGCACTCTAAAATAGACCATAATGGTTAAATTATATTGCGGTCCGATGACTGGTGCGGGCCAAGGTAAATGTTTATCTTTATCCTCATGTCTATCAAACCATGATTGGATAAGTTCCTCTGGATAGATAGGAGAATATCATCCTAGATAATTCCGTCTCCTACACAAAACAAAGTTGAAATCGTAGTTGAACCTGGTCAGCTGAAATTTCTATTCACTGCTCCTCAGTGATTCTTTCTTTCAATGTTATGATTGGCTTAGCAGGAAACTAATGCACGGCTACTCATTTCATGGCAAATTCACCTCTATGCTTGCCAGTTGGAAGGAGACAATCATAATCGTACGCTTTTGCATGTATCCTCCAAACTTGCACTCATCTTGTGGTAGAGAAAAGTGTGAAAGACCATTCGTCAGACCATATAATTTTCTTCCACTTATCAAGGGACCGGTTTTGTGAGTGTGACACCAATGCAAATGGCGTATGGTATTAGTCTCTTTGACAAGTGGCTTGGAATTTGCAACTCTGCCATAAATGTTCTGTTTATAAAGAAACCTTCTAACTGTAATCATTGACACAGGAGAATCAAGATACTTATTGAGCTCTGCTGTCACTTTTGGTAGCAGGTATTCGCTTTTTAGACATTGAAATCCTCTTCTTCGTTCTCTTTCATTGAGCTCCTCTTTTTGTCCACTATTTTGTTTTGTCGAGCTTGTCTTGCCGTGTGTATGCTGTCTCAATTTTAGACATGAAGAAACATCTAAATTTGTAATGTTTAGATCAGATTTGCTTCAGCTAAACGTGCACCAACAATTTTGCCTATTTAGAAATCTGAGGGATTCGTTATTTTACTCTTTTGAAAAAATTGAAAGACATACAGAATTGCAGAAAAGGTACCTTGTACCACCAGCATACATACATTTGTGTTTATAAAAAAACTGAGAGCTATTGTTGTATTCTAATCCATGCGAAGCGCATCCACAAATGTCAATTTTATTCACACGTGCGCCCATCATTTTGATGACCCCCTGTATATAGTAATACAAATATTATTATTCTACTTCTGATAAAACGTATTTTAAATTGTACGTGTTATTGAATGCATTAAGAAAATGAGTATTTATCGAATCGTTATTAAGTGTTGCCCTTATCTGATGTTAAGGGCAATTTAAAACTTATTTTTAAAAAGTTTAGATTTAAAAACATATTTTTGTTTGCAAATGCTTAGTGTTGATCCCCCCAAAATGCACTTCATGATCTTAATAATTGTTATCTTTTCTTAAATGTATGAATACTAGAATGAAAAAGGAAATTAGTAAAGAAATAATCTACTATAGGCTTTAAATTTTAATAAGGTTATATACCTTTGTGATGCCCTATGGCTGAGTGGCAGTGGATCACGCTTCCACACCACAGGTCCAACGTTCAAACTCCGGGCTGGGCAAGGTCGACTTAGCCTTCCATCTCTTCGGTGGGTCAATAATTGAATACCAAGCTTGCTGGGGAACTTAACACTAGGGTTTCAAGTCAGATTGACCACCTGACCGGAAATCTGCTTGTGCACCTGAGGTCCCAAGGTCATGCATACTGATATGGGTGCAGTAGGCCTTGGCCTTCATGGGCTTTTGCGCCAATACCTTTGTAACACGTAAAAATGGATAAAAAGGAATTATTATTAGTGATAAACTAAAATTGGGGTCGCTCACTAATAACATCAGCTTCATGCAGAATTTGGTGTTTTGTCGAGTTAGAATACGAAGCTCTTCTTCGAATTTGTCCTCTGTCATAATTCGAATAGACTTCCGGAGAGGTCCAAAACTTTTCTTAATATTCATTGTACAGTGAAGAACTTAAATGTACTTTCAGTTTTATGGGCATTTTCAAGAATATTAATATTTTGGTCTGTAAAGACTTCGAGTTTTATTGTGTACGAGTGTTTAGTTCTGTACCTCTCCAGCAGTTAATTTTTGCAAGAATTCACCAAAATAAGTGTTAAGAAGAAGAAACACTTAAGCGCATTTAAGTTCTTTCTCAATTATAATAAAGGGTTACTTATAATTCCCTCCACAGTTTCAAGGGGCTACAGAAAATAAACTAAGACCTATACACCAAAACGGAACAATTGTAGTAATACAAAAATAATTCAAGTTTTATTTACATACCTTACACGTGTTTTATGTGTGAAATCAGGGTCATATATCTATATATATAAAGGAGAAAAGCGACTCACTCACTGACTGACTGACTGACTGACTGACTAATCACGAAATCTCTGGAACTATTCAACCTACAGACTTGAAATTTGGTAGACATGTTCCTTTGATAGAGTAGACATCAGCTAAGAAAGGATTTTCCGAAATTCGAAACACAAGGGGCGTTACGGGGGGTTAAGGGCTTTAATAATAATTGTTTCCATGTTTAAACTACTTGATGTACAATCTTGAAATTGGGTAAGCGGATTCCTTTCAGAGAGTAGAGATCCGCTACAAAATGAGTTTGCTAAAAATCGACCCCCAAGTGGCGTTGCAGGGGCTTAGGGGGCGTTATAGATAATTAATTCCATTTTTAAACTATGTGACGCACTGTCTTTAAATTTGATATATATAGATTCCTTTCGTAGAATAATGATCAGTTACAAAACGGGTTTTGTGAAAACAGACTTCTAAGTGGCGTTGCGGGGGATTAAGGGGCGTAATAGATAAATATATCCGTTTTTAAACTACTTCACCTACCTGCTTGAAAATTGGTAGGTAAGTTTCTTTCCTGGAGTAAATATCCGCTACAAAACGGGTTTTGGGAAAATTGACCCCCAAGGGGTGTTGCGGGGGCGGGGGGTTAATGGGGCGTTATAAACTCCTATTTTTAAGTTATTAGACGTACAATCTTGAAATTGGGTAAGCGGATACCTTTCAGAGAGTAGAGATCCGCTAAAAAATGAGTTTGCTGAAAATCAACCCCCAAGTGGCGTTGCAGGGGCTTAGGGGGCGTTATGGATAATTATTTCCATTTTTAAACTATTTGACGCACTGTCTTTAAATTTGATATATATATAGATTCCTTTCGTAGAATAATGATCAGTTACAAAACGGGTTTTGTGAAAACAGACTTCTAAGTGGCGTTGCGGAGGATTAAGGGGCGTAATAGATAAATATAACTACTAAATATACTACCTAACTATAAATATAATACTATTTAAACTACTTCACCTACCTGCTTGAATATTGGTAGGTAAGTTCCTTTCCTGGAGTAAATATTCGCTACATAATGGGTTTTGGGAAAATTGACCCCCAAGGGGTGTTGCGGGGGGTTTAAGGGGCGTTATAAATTCCTATTTTTAAGTTATTAGACGTACAGTCTTGAAACTTAGTAAGCAGATTCCTGTCATAGGGTAGAGATACGATAAAAATGGGTTTCGTGAAAATTGCCCCAAGTGGCGTTCAGGGGACTTAAGGGGCGTTATAGATAATTATTTCCATTTTTAAACTATTAGACGCACAGTCTTTATATTTGATAAAGAGATTTCTTTCATAGAGTAGAGATCAGCTATAAGAAGGTTTTGTGAAAACAGACCTCTAAGTGGCGTTGCAGGGGAATAAGTGGCGTAAGAGATAAATATTTTCGTTTTTAAACTATTTGACCTACCTGCTTGAAAATTGGTAGGAATGTTTCTTTCATGGAGTAAATATCCGCTACAAAACGGGTTTGGAGAAAATTGACCCCAAGGGGTGTTGCGGGGGGGGGGTTAAGGGCAGATATAAATAATTATTTCTTTTTTTAAACTATTAGACTCACAGTCTTGAAATTTGGTTAGCAGATTCCTCTCATAGGATTGAAATACACTGCAAAATGTGTTTTGTGAAAATCGACCCCTAGGTGGTGTTGCGGGTGTTCAAGGGGCGTTATTGATAATTTTTTGCATTTTTAATTAATTGGACGCACAGTCTTCAAATTTTGCTAAGCAGATTCCTTTCATAGAGTGCAATTCCCCTACAAAATGGGTTTTGTGAAAACAGACCCAGAAGTGGCGTTGCGGGGCTCATGTGGCGTTATAGACAATTACCCCCATTTTTAAACTGTTAGACGTACAGTCTTGAAATTTGATAAGCAGATTCCTTTCGTAAAGTAGAGAACCGCTACAAAATGGGTTTCGCGAATATCAACTACTAAGTTTAATTTCGGGAGATTAAGAGGCGTAATCTATAAATATTTCCATTTTTAAACTACTTGATCATCCTGCTTGAAAATTGGTAGGCATGTTCTTTTCATGAAATAGAGTTCCTCTAACAAAGAGTAAAATGAAAATTGACCCCTAAAGATGTTTGCGAGAGGTCAAGAGGAGTTACAAAAAAAATTCCTGTTTTTAATTTTTAGACCCATATACTTGAAATTTGTTAAGCATGTTTCTTTTGTTGAATAGGGTCCACTAAGAATAAATTTTAAGCAAATCAAGTTCTGGGGGTTGCAGGGGGTTACTGGGACGTATTGACAAAAAAAATTACTTTTTTCGAGCTACAAGAACTATAATAATGAAATTTGGTTTGCATTTTTCTTTTGTTGAATTTAAATCCTCTAAGAGCGGTTATTTTGGAAAACGGCTCTCAACGGATTACGGGGATATTGATAGTAAAACTTTTGCTTTTTTAAAAGCTTTTATTTAACTTACAATGTATGTATGTATGTATGTATGTATGTATGTAATTTGTTCGGGTGGAATCTTGCAACTCAATTTTGAAGCTGATATCTTCCTCCCATTGAGCTGAAATTTTGTATACACGTTTAGTTTGGATGACAATGCATGTTTTGACCATTTATATTCCGATATTGCAATTAATTAAAAAGATATTAATTAAAAACGTTAAACTAGTTTTGGGCGCCAACTTGGATATATCTGCATTGTTGTAATAATTTTATTGTTACAACAATGACAAAAGTTGGCGTCGAAAATCGGTTTTCAGCCAAACTGGAATTTCATAACGTTGCGCTATTGACAGTATTAATTAACTTTGTCTAAAAAATAATTACATTTATACAACGTAAAAACAATCTAATTTCTACAACGTATGCAATTTTTTTTACAAATTTCTATCTATTTCCTTGGATTTAAATTCAAAACAAAAAAGTAGAGCTATTTTTCAAGTAGATTGGTACATTGTATACCTTTCTCAACGCTGCCAAGTTAAACTGAGATGGAGTATTGAAGAAATTCTTTAAATAATTTATCTATCTTTAATCTATGAAACTCAGACAAAAAATAATTACAGAATCGGAAAGATCATTTTTTTAATGTATCTTACCCATCAAAAAGGAATCCGCTAGGAAAAAAATAAGAGAAAAATATTATCTAGAAATGCAATATATTTTCGATTAAAAAAAATAATTTTACAATAAAATGAAGTAATTTTTTAAAGAAATTTTCTAATTTTAAGCCTACGAGTAATTTAAATATACCTCATTTTATCACCAGTAATCTAAACACACACTACGACATGTGTCCTTAAATTTAATTACAAATAGAATCTGTTAATTTTATTTGAATTTAATTATTGATTTTTTCAAATCAAGTTTCTAAAGATGATCTGAGCAATTAAAAAAAAATAGATTCTTACGTAGAAGATATTCAATGTCCAGCAAAAAATTATCATTATTTGATAAAACTTTCTTTTTTGATTACAAAATGCGTTTTCAGTCTTAAGCATTTTATTGATTAATACGCCTTTTGAAGTTTTTAATAAACAATTCAAAATTTCTTCTAATATGTTAGAGAAATACATCCCTTATCTTCAAAATATTTCAAATAAATAATATATTTTTTAAGTTTTTCAAAAATAGTCAAAATTTTAATTAAACATTTAATAACTTTGTCATTTATGAAGATAATCTCACTAAACCTTTTTTTTTCGTGTGTAGAACAATGTTAGCCAAAATCTGCATGAAGATTGAAAAAATTGCTTAAAAATTACGGATTTAAAAAAATTGTGTTTTTAGTCTAATACCATTTTGCGAGAATTAATTCAGCTAAACCAGGGATGGCGAACCAGCGTTCAATGAGTTGAACAGGCTGAGAAGCCTGTCCAGCGATAACTAAAAAGTAAAAAATAAATTAAATGTAAAAAAACTTTTTTAAGAACAAGCTTTTATTTAAACGCGCTAAAAAGAATAAAATAAACTTTTCCTTTAAAACTTTTTTTACTATCAACTTATAACGTCATTACACAATTTATATGATATAAAAGCTTGTCGCGAGATTTACCGTGTAGATAAACAAGTAAAATAAATAACTTGACCCGATTGATTTTGGTTTTTAAAAATTCAAACTAAGTAAATATGAGTACTTAAATATTGCGACAAGCTTTTATATCATATAATTGTGTAATGACGTTATAAGTTGATAGTAAAAAAAGTTTTAAAGGAAAAGTTTATTTTATTCTTTTTAGTGCGTTTAAATAAAAGCTTGTTCTTAAAAAAGTTTTTTTACATTTAATTTATTCTGTTAGATTTAGACTTGAAATTTGGCTTGCACGTTCAATTTACGGAGCAGAGATCCACCGAAAATTGGTTTTGCGGGAATCCACTTGGTTTTTGGGTTACGAAAGAGCAAACATAATTCTATGCTTCAATTTTAGAGATTTTTAGAAAATACAAATTAGATGAGTTCTGCCTTTTTTTTTATCAACAGGTGACAGTTGCAGGTATAAGTATATTTTTCAATTCAATCAAATTCTTAATGCTAGGACTTAGATATCAATAATTTATACATATATATAAGCAGTAAAAATTTATAAAACATCATGAAATACCCAGCGAAGCGGGCGGGTAACAGCTAGTATATATATATACATACATGACACATACATCATTGTGATAGTCCTGTTTCTGAAATACTTTACTGAAAATGGTGTTAACAACGATATTGACAACACCACAGACCTTTCATACAGTTCTGCTACATCATGCGACAGAAGGGGCATGGCAACTTAATCTTATGTAAATGACCAAGTTTTTGGATAACACGGAAAGATCCATTGCTAAATGTCACACAATCACCAAATTTGGTGAAAAATATAGTTTTACTGGAAAAATCGAGAAATAACCATATGGTAAGATTACTTTAAAAGCTACAAAACAAATCTTTACAACCTATATTAGAACAATTCAGTAAAGTAATGTCGGAGTCAAACTTTTCACAGCGAAAGCGATTTTTATTTATCTTACTTAAAATAGTAATTACTCTGTTCAATGTTTGTGTGATTTTGAACTTGTCTTATAATCGTTTTATATATGTGTGTAATTTATTTCTGAAGAAAAAGAAATGTTCTATAGTTCCGAGAGAGTTCTAGAACATATTATGATTTACTCCGGTAGAACCTAACTTTTAATTGCCTGGATATTTCTAACATTTGGAACATTTAAAGTGATACACGTAATGTATTAAGTTAAATATTTAATGAGGGATAGTAAATAAATTTTTACTTAAATTGACACATTTTGAAAGCAATTTCAAAAGTGTATGAGTGAATATTAACGTCGCAATGTTCAGCTACACGACGGCTTTTGGCGACGGACATCGTAATTTTGAACCTTGGTCAAGTGACGAAGGCACCCCCCCCCTCTCCTAATACATATTTATATAACTTTAAATTAGATTTATGGTTGCAATTTTATACTGCACTCTCATCGAGGATTGGGTAAAAATTTCATTGCGTGTGATGAAAAACTTAGGATATTGCTAAAAATATTGTTGAAGACAACTTTGTACATTCTGTAGTCACATATGTAATTTATTTAATTAATCGATCGACACCCCATTCATGCACTTAAATCAAAATAAAATCGTTGCCTTCTGAGACATTAAGTTCTCTAAACCTCAGCTGTAAAATTTTTCTCAAATACATTGGAGGGGAAAGAAAGAAAAAATTAATGTGAAAACGTAACAAAGAATTAATTTGTGTGTTTTATTGTTTGCTTATAGTGTTTTCCTTTCGGAAAAAAAAGTATTTTTCTATTTTTCTTAGGTTAGAAGTAATACAAACTAGACTGTAAATCAAATGCCTCCCACACTATGAAAAGCGATAAAGGTATTCAAAATAGTCCGATTTTCAGCTTAAATGGGTGAGAATTCGTTTCTGGAAGATAGCCAAGATACGATAGAGCACGTCACGTACAAAGAGAGATTGTGTGAGCGTGATAGATGATAGGTTAGTAAGGGCTTCTCTGAACCCTTGCCTATTTACTGTACCTATCTCGTTTGGCCTCGATCTTGTTTTTCTCTTTTTCTTTTTAGGGTTTCTTTCGCTTTTTCCTTCTTTCTTTATCTTCTGTATAAAACCGTTTTCAGAAACGATAGGCTTTACCGAGACTCTTTCTTTTCAACCAACTCTCTCTCAATCCCCCTCGCTCTAATTCCCCCTCTTTCCAAAATATATTAATTTTGTTTGAGAGAGCTTAATTAGCGTATTCTTATGGCAACATCTCAAGACCTTCTGAGGCACTTTTTATAGAAAATGACGAGAGTGTGTGAGAGAAAAGTAAACCGAAGTAAAGAGCATTTCATATCGTTTGTCATCACGTTTACCAACGCAGACGATGAGAAGTGCTTTTTCATCTAAATCCCTTACTCTTCTTAGTGTCTTCTTTCTTAATGGCATTCTTAAGAGGATGTTTCGAGGAGGGATATGATTCTCCCTCTACGATTCTAAGGTGTGCGGAGAAGTGTTTTTTTCTGGTGCAATTATGATGAGGGCAGAAAATTCCCTCCTCTCCACGATCAGATTATTCTTTATATTTATAAGATTTGTTTGATGTAGAAATGATTTATAGAACTAAGAACTGAATCACTTATAACTTTTCAAATCTTTTTGAAGTTTAAACAAAAAAATTAGAAGTCCTTGGTTGGATTTCTTATTTTTTTTATAGTTTTGAAATCCAACTGCCAGTGACTAACAAAATCTGCTAGCTTTTCTCTTTGATAGATTTAATGATTTGTAGTTGAGAAATTATAAAACCAAATACAGTATTTAAACAAACCTGGGATTTTTGAATTCATAAAAAAGAAATAATGAGTAGACTTAGTTTGTATGGTTGATGGATAGGAACATGCCACATAAAGAATGTCTTTGTGGACAGATAAAAAAAACCACCGAAACTTATTTTAATTGTTACTTAATGTGATTTTGTGATATTGGTTATAATTTTACACGAAATATATTGTTTTCAGAGAGTTAGAAACTTAATTGTGGACGTTTATTTCTCTAAGAAATCATTATGTTTCATTCCAGTCAATAAACATGTAAAGAAGCACTTTAAATCATAGATTTTCCAAGGATTTCAATGAACCTCTGAGAGTCTTTGTGACTATAAAGTCTCCGTGGCAAATTAAAATTAATTTTGGGGATACGTGGGGGAGGGGGAACTATGGTGTCCACGAAATGTTTAATTTACTTTAAGTAATTTCTGACACATTTTCATTATTAAGAAAGTTAAATTACTCGTAATTTTTAAGAGTTCAAAAAGTTTGGAATAAAAATGAAAATTTTTATAATAAAATAGTATAGATGCAGGTAAAGGCAGACGTCTTACACTAGAAGTAGAGCTGATCGTGGGGGATGTCATCAATACAGAAAAATAGGAATGTAATCTCGCCGTTGCATGCAATAAATTGTTTGAAGTATGATAATGAAAAAGAATCTTGCTTCTAGTTATAAATATGTTTAGTGTATGATTCCAAGATGTAAAAAAATGCAAAACATTTTCCTTAATTTTGAACAGAAGACAGAGTTATTTTTTGTAATGTTAAAAAAGATAAAGAACGTTACGCAATTATATTGAAATGTAATTGATAATTGTATTTTCATAAATTACTTAACTAAAGTTACATTTTTGTTAAAGTTAACTTATTAAATAATCCTATGTGTAATATTTATCAATATCATCATCATTTTCATTTACCATTTTCAGAGCATCAAACTTAAATTTGAAAGTTTTCTTCTATGCATTGAAACAGAGTTACTTCAGCTGGGAGCTTAAAGGAATTTTTTTTTATAAAAAGTGGTACATGGGCTTAGAAAATTTATCAACCACTGGACTAAATACAATGCTGCACGAAAAAAAATATGATCATAAATCACCCATCGATCAATTTGTTCAAAAGGAATATCCAAACACATTCTGAATTTGAAAAACAAAAAATGAAACATTCCAATTTTTTGCAATTCCTACTTCAGACCGAAAGCGATTCGTCTCTTTCACATGCCAATGCTGAATTGAAAACAATTCTTTTCCTCAGAAAGTGATTCAGATGGCGGCTTTGTGGAAATTCGGAAGATCGAAAGTCTAAAACCCAAATGACATTTTCCCCCGTAGCAGGAGCCACGATGGAGAAATAATCTGATTGCACCTTCTGGGTTGACCCCTGTTCTCCGTCAGAAAATAAAATATCCCTTTTCCGGAGGGGGTAAATGGAAAGCAATATGACGGATGTCTTTCCGGAAGCAAATCGATTGTCAATCCCTCCCATTGGAATAGAGGAGGAATATTAGCAGGGCCAAGACAGAAAAAAAGAGTCCTGATAGCCTTTTGGTGCCTCTCCTCAGCAGACGGGTGCATCAATCTTTGAAGTCATATGGTTTCAATTCAATAGAGATTTTAAAACTTTTTTTGACAAAAAAGATTAGTAAAAATAATATTAGGAAAAATAAGTATTTACTAACGTTGCACTTTAAAGAAATGCCAAGGCTATTAGCAACGGACCACGTGATTTTTAACCTCAGTCAAGCGAGGAAGATGACACCTGAGCTGGCCCATCCTTGAGAAAATACCACGTCAAACCACGGGAGAATCTTGAACCTCCACAAATTAAACGTGCAAAAGCTCTTCAAAAAGGCTGCTCTTCAGTGTGACATCAGAATTTAAACTCACTACGACCAATAAAGGCAAAACCTAATTGAAGTTATGAGGGGTCCTATTTGTGACCTTTCACTAATCATCTTAAGGAAAAATACTTCCTTAACTGTATTTTAGTTTAGAACCACTTTCCGTAGAGAGAACTTGATTTTATGTTAATTTGAGTAGTATTTAAAACTAAACAAAGAAAGCTGTAGAGTTAGTTAGTCGTTAGGCTGCTATTATATTGAGATTTTTGAAGTGACTATCGGATGCCTTGTTCAACTTGAGAAGAAGCTTTAGAATAGAATATCCAGTTGACCCGAGTGAGACCTGACGAGTGTTGTTTCATTGGATCACACTCAGTTAAATTCTTAATTATTTGTCTTGGGAACTTAAGGTAACCAACTAATTTGACTACTTCATCAGCTTATATCATTGCTTGATAGTGAATTAATTGATTGGGCCAAATAAACTTAGTTATTTTTATAACAATGTTTGTTCCTTTGGTATCCCAAACTTCACCTGCAACTTTAGGATCGCGACAAAACAAATATATGGTAATTAGAGTAAATATGTACAAAGCATTTACTATAAACCAATTGATATAAAATAATTTTATAATTGATAATTTGTTATTATTTTCGACTTTTTTTGAAAACATTAATAAATTCCTCATGCACCACAAAGTATCACACGGAGCTCACAGAAGTAAGTATTAATCACACGTAACTACACATTAGGATTACAAACATTTACAAGAAACATTTACATAGATCTTTAAAAGATAAATTTCACTTTATCTTTCATTTTTCAAATGAAAAATAATTAATACGTCAGCTGCCAAGCTTTATTTTATTGAATTTAAATTATTCTGTGTTGATTGCAGTTCTGTTAGCAAAGTTTTAATTAGATCAATAAAAGTAACAAGTTGTAACTCAAACTCTCAGCCTTTTTTCAGTTTAGTAATAGCATATGCCAAGTAATGGTATTATTGGAAAAAAAATCACTTGTTATAAAAAAACCAGAAATGTATTTTAATGTATAAGGTGATTAAAGATTTAAATGTCAAAGAATATGCTATGAAGTAAAATGTAAGAAGGGTTTTTGCTAATTAGTTTGAAAATCTCAAGCACGAAATGTAATTGGAACATGTTTTCTACACTTACGTCGAAACAATTTTTGTTAATAAATATTTTTTTAAAAAAATAATTCTATATCTTTAAAAGGGCAATTTCAGTTTTCATTTACTATTTTGACTCTTTATTTATTTATTTTTTTAAAAATTAAGTATTCGTCGATAATATTGTTTTAATAATTTAACCGGAGAAGATTACACGGATTAATTCAGGTATAAAGACTCTTTAGGGATTTCTAAAAATTCTAATAGTTATAAACCACTTTGCTTTTATAAGGAACTATATTATATGGTACAATATGAATTTTTCATGCTTTAAATAATGTTTCGATTTCATTAATTTTGGTTTTCTGTAGGCAAAAGTTAATTACTAATACGAGTATTGATTATAGGATAACGGGAAAAAGAAGTGTTAGTGATCCATGTGGAATGATTTAAAGTTGTACCAGATATAGTTTCAATAACCTTAGCATACGCACGTAAAACGAACAAAAATAACATATAAAACTTATTAAAAGCTTTTTTACAAAGCTATATAGAGTATACTAGTAGAAGAAACAATTTCGCTCGTGTGGCTTTCAATGAATGAAATATCTAAGAAAACGGTTTATGAAGTTTGAAAAAAAGGATCACCTGGAAAAGTGACCTTATTCATACATTGTTTCATAAGCTGAATTTCCACAAAAAAGAAAAAAAACCGTAGTATTTTTTCTTCCAAAATCATATTTTTTTTATCTGGTTCAAGCTAATTGTTTTCAATAAGAAAGTATTTAATAACCTAAAAAGAGAGACAATAAAATAATTAAAGCAACAGAAGTATATTTAATAAAATATTCGACATTTTTAATTAAATTCTTATTATTAGATGACTCTTCTGAAATATAATGAATAAATCATAAAAAATTTCTCTTACAATCAAATAAAAAAAAGTAAAAAAAATGTTAATTAGTTGAATGATTATTGCAATATATAGAATATGAAGAACATAATTTTCCAAAGTAAGTTGAATTCAGAAAAAATAAATCACTAATACTTAGATGAGAACTAAACATGTTTCAAGTAATTTTAGTTAAAGTAATATGGGATGTGGAAGTAATATTCTGTTATTCCTATGAATATACCAATACCCTTTAATTAATTATTTTTAAATATCCAGTGATATTTTGACAACAATACTTTTATCTCAAAAATGTCGTAAAAATTAACCATTCTACAAATCAATAAGAAATAAGTTTCTCTTTCGATTTATTGTTAATTATCATACAAGTACCATTGGATTCTGCTTATTATGTCCTAATAGATGTTTTGAAAGAAAAACATAATTATAAAAATCTATATAAAAACCAACGTTAAAATATATTTCCAAAACGTTGAAACAATTTCCTTAGAAAAAATTAATTTGAAACAGTATTTTGCTCGATGATGCTTCTTGTCATTATACAACTTCAAATGGAAGCACTCTTACAGAAATTCATTTAAAAAATTATGAAATATTTTATTACCGTAATTCCATGAATTGTTCAGCATTAAGCTCTTTTATTTTAAATCGATGGCATTTTTCTGAATATGAACTTGTTTTAATCTTTTCTTTAGTCCTTATAAAAAACGGCGGAAGGAATAAACATACCACGTTTACGAACTAATTAACTACTCACGTTCAATTTTTATTCTAATAATAAAGAAACACATCTTACAAAATGATTTAATTTCCTTCCTTTTTATGAGTGAAATAATTCTCTATTCTCTCACTTGGCAATCGCAATTTATTCTTACGTATGTTTTTTTTTCATAGAAAATATTTTGTTTCACTAGTTATTCCTTATTTCTATAATTATGAGAAGAAAAATTTAGTTATTTGTTACCATTATCTTTTATTTCTTAATTCTTTTTACCAAATACCCTAGCGGGAAGAAACCAAACAAAGTAGTAATTGCAAAAAAGGAAAAATAAATAGCAAATGTTTTGAATGCATTATTTGGAAGATGTTTACATTAAAACTATTCCTTCAACACCCATTAGAAGTATATGTATCCTCCGGTAACAATCGACAATTTTCAAGACATGCAGATTTCTTTATAATCATCCTGAAAATTAAAAACCACTGATGACGCATTTTTTCCACAAAGACAACACTCATTTCTCATTTGTGCTACTTCGGGCTATAAATGCTAAACTAAGATATCGATTAATTTCTAAATGGGAGATAAATACGTGTCGATTACTAAGTATGGAAAAATAAGGCATTTTGGTTAAAAAACTATAATAGTGCTTCAGTAGTTCTCTCTTCTTTATTTTTGCTCCTGGAACTTTTTCATAGAAATCTTTGAATATTATGATCTTTATCAGCAGAAAACAGTGATATTCGGAGAAAAAAATGTTCTCAACGATTTTCAACAGAATGTAAAATAAAGGAAAAAATTAAAATCAGAACTATATCTTTTGTCCAAATTATTTTAAGAGCTTTATGATGTTTATAGCTAAGGCTGTATTCTAAAAGTATGACTAAAAATTCATAGTGTGTTTTAATATGTTTTACAATCGATTCACGAATTTGTAAGTTTAAATGAAAATGACACAATTAGTTATATCGTCGCACAAAAATACTTTAAAAAAAATCGAATTGCATGACTAAATTTAATAAAAAAAAACTTCTGAGAACAAATAATAGTTCCACTATAGTTAAATTGAATTACATGTAATAGGGTAAGCAAAATATTTAAAAAAAATAACTCTAAATACATAGATAAATACTTATAAACTATTTATTCATTTTATTGTAATGAATGATACCTTTAAAAGTTAATATTATTAGTTTTATCGTGAGCCTAATAGAAAATATTTTTAAATAAATTTATTTAAAATATTTTTCGTATATAATACTTACGGGCAGCATTTTGGAATTAATATTGTTACGAATTTTACTGTTGGGTTCAGGGATTGAATGGACTTTAATCAGGACAGCGATAAAACAGTTCTTTATTATCAGCCCAATGAAGAATACAATGTTCAGAAAGGCATGAGAACCGCTGAAGTCACAGTAATACAACACAACAGTAACACAACGCAATATACTAATCCAGCGGGGAATAGATCAAATTCAAAGCCGTAGGCTTTCGTACTCTCTTCGGCATAAATCACAACGGAATCACCCGTAAAGTAACAGAGGCTGCGGGCTCGTCTGCGCTTCGAGAAATCTGAATTACAACTGCCCCATGTTGCATTTCAGTATGCCTTATATAGACACGGCCAAAGTGGTAGAACATTCCA
The DNA here is from genome assembly GCA_019973975.1 of Trichonephila clavata. NCBI lineage: Eukaryota > Metazoa > Arthropoda > Arachnida > Araneae > Nephilidae > Trichonephila > Trichonephila clavata. The sequence continues at coordinate 22,639 of BMAO01030774.1, forward strand.
GAAAATAGGAGAACCACCCAGAACCGGAAGTCGTCAAATATCGCCAATATCGCCAAATTTGGCGACACTTGGCAACAAATTTGGCGACAAAATAAGTTGCCGAAACTGTCGCCAACTAAACGATATCTCGCCAATTTGGCGATACCCAAAGAGCCCTATGTTATTTACAAGGTCCCATAGCAATTGATCTAATTCCCATGTTTACATGCAATAAACATTAATCCTGCACTATTTTTCAAGCAGAATAGTAATTTTGACATAATTTAACATTATAAACACATTTTAAATACCAAAATCTTAACAATATGATGTAGTTGGTTGTTGCGGTGAGTGAGTGAATATTAACGGTGCGCTATTTAGTTACACGAGGGCTTTTGGCAAAAGACCGCGTAATTTTGAACCATGGTCAAGTGACGCTGACGACACCTGAGCTGTCACCCCCTCTTTTAATTACCACACCAAACCAACGGGAGGAATTTTTAGCTCTCGATAGATTTAACGTGCATCGCTCTTTCTACACGGCGAGTCTTCAGTGGTACTGTGCTCGAACTCATGACACGCTAGCCATGATCTGATGCCTAGACCACTTGGCTACCGCTGCCACTTTTGGTTGTTGCAGTCATGAAAAAGAGATGGAGACTTCTTATAATTGTAATTTCTTATTTACTGACAATCACAAGCAAAAATAAGAGCTACACGAAAAGTACTACAGGCATGGCTTACAGAACGTTCACAAAATCATTCTTTTTCACTCCCAAGATCTCAATCTCTCATGATTTTAGTCAACAGGAAGCTCTTAGAATCATATGATTTCTAGTAAAGACGTAAGTGATTAGTCCGAATACGTGAATGATGCCAGTTTTAAAAACACTAATTTTCAATTTTTGAGGGGAGAGAAAGTTGTAATTCTTTCTTGTTAAGCGGGTAAACTAATTTTTTTAAAAAATTTCTTATGGGGCTTCGGATTGGTATTTTACCATTGCAAACCTGGTACATTATCCGGGAACTGGTACCTCTTTTTAGTGTGGTACCGTACAGGTGGTGAGCCAAACACCGCAAATAATTTTGACCCCCAGGTTCACCCATTAAGGAAAGCATCTATGCCCTGACAATGTGAAACCGGTCAAGGGAATTTAGTTTTGCTGATAACATCTAAGCCAAACAGGCATTGAAGGGATGTCTTACAAGCCGCACAATATCATACGACATGATCACTGGCGATTTTCTGCATCATGAAAATTCACTGACTTAGGCCGGGGTCGAATCCGCAAACTTTTGAGTACAAAGCCAGCGTAAAGCCAACTTCGCCACCCAGCTGGCAAACTAAAAATTCATTATCACGATAAGTCTTGGAGGACTCAAGATCTTTATGAATTAATATCCCCGAGGAGAAATTTTAAAAGAATGATTACATATATACAAAGTTTTATAAGAAAAATGTATTATAAACTTATGTTTATTTTGTATGTATATTTATATTTTAAGTATTAATTTCATTAAAGTCTGATTATTTAATCAAATTAATTGTTCAACATCTCTTTGACAAATTGAGTTAATTTAATAGACCATCACACACATTCTTTTTATGTTTATAATTATTATAAATTTTCCTGAATGTGTGATTAGTTTATTATTTTTCATGAAATGATACGAATTTGTAACCTGTAAAAATCACAAAACTTACTAAAGATCTTTTAGATTTTGACAATTTACACTGATATTTTGATCCGGACATTGTTAATAAACAAGCAAGGAATACTGATCATATACAAGTGGTATACATTTCTAAATCTTAGTGGCGATTAATTTAATGAATGGAATTTATATCATTAGAGCTCCTTCTATAGCAAGATGCAAATATTATCTTGTGTAATTGATTAATACATTCGCTACAAAATCTGCGAGAGCAGTTTAATGCTTTCAGATTTAACCTGAGAAGTAAAAAAAAAGTTGTAGGAAAGTTACAAGGCACGGACTGAACAATCTTTCGAAAACCAACAATAGGCAAGGAGAAAGGCACACCCTACTTTCAGTAGAGCTAGTATTTCAAACTCCAAGCTAGTAGACCAATACAAAAGCATGAATGATTTTTAAAGTTAATTTAGCAGCTTAGCCTTTAAAACTTTTGACTTAACACATTTGTTAGCAATTAAACATCGTTATCGGCAATGGGTTATTTCTAACTTTTTTGATCAACGTACATTTCAAACCTCAATAGCAGCGAAACCCTTAGCACTTTATAACGAAATACTACTTACCCAACCATTAGACCTATACTGTCTTATTTGGTACCGCATAGAAAACATATTCTGCTATCAAAAGGCCCACGTGCAAGAAAATAACTTTATTTTATGTTACGTTTGTTAATTTGCGCAATTATGAAATAAAAAAATTAAGATTCTACTTAAAATAATTAATATTCTACTTAATTGCGTTATTATTTTTTGTCATCTACTTTAAACTCATATATTCGGGGGGGGGGACTTTCATCGAAAACGAGTAGGTAGGAAAATAGAACAATAAATTTGCTGGTGGACATTGATGTATATGAAATGGCAAAAACTGAAGTACTTTTGCTGCAATATAAACATGAATAGATACCAGAAGTCATCAGGAAAAATACGTTTTTTCGAATTTTTAAAAACTACATTACCATTTCAAATGACATTTGGCACGAAAAATTTTAAAATGCTGATAACAGAATTAATTGTACTCCTTCATGATAGCACTATCGACCAAAAATAAGGCAGAGAGACGGTATTTGTGGAGGGTTTTATATGGGTTTCGTGATACTGTTGGCAGTCATTCTTTCTTTCATCCAACAATAACGCATTAGCATAACTATTGATTTGTTTAAAAAATACAATCACCAATTTCTGTAAAGAATCTGTCGCACTCTATGTAGGCAATAGCTGTGTATTGGTCAAACTCAGAAACTCGTTATAAAATGACCGTGTGGCAACAACTGTACTTGTTGCAATTTAACAATTGCTGAATGGCAACACTTGTAACCAGTTATTAGATTATTGTAGTTTGTGTTAAAGTAGAATGCATGTTTCGTTTTCAAATCACCTCATTCCATTAAATAATGATCTGTTTTTAAAATCTGCTGCGTTGCCATCACAAGTAACTACTTTCATTGCAATATCAACAGGAGTTTTGCAACCCTCATAATTTTTTAAAAAGAAAAAGACATATTAAAGCTGCTCATTACAGCAAAATGATACTTTTTCTGATTTTATATAGTGTTTGTTAATAGCTCTATCATTGGTGACGCCCATTAAGTGCGTTTGTGCTGAAACTTCAATCCCTTGCAGAGTCTATGGTAGTATACGCACAGAGAAACTTTCTCTCAGTTTGAATGTTAATTTCAGTGTGTTGCATCTTGTGTGGCTAGCAGTACGAATTGTGGATCGGATATTGTTAGAAAAAAGGAATATGATAAACTAGATATTTCTTTAAAGAATAGTTGCCCTTCAATTTAAAACCAACAGTTTAAAATTCGTTGAAATATCTAACGAACTAACACATTTGGATGCCTCATTTATTTTTGGAATACAAAAATAGAGAAAATAACAAAAATCACTTCCTTATTAGTTCATGTTACCTTATTCATACGAATTCTAATATTCTTACTCATCAATGCTCGATTGGTGTAATGAATATTTTTTATTACGTCATTTGACACGATTTAATTCTTTTTGTAGATTATACAGCTCTCTGTTAGTCCTGGTTATATCTGAAATGGATTAACCATCCAAATATGAAGTAGGATTCCTCTTCTAATTTTGTTAGTAAGAATATCGAAACCACTCGAGAGAGCATTCCGAAGAAAGAAGATCGATAGAATTAAGAGCAAAATGGTGTACTAAATTCTTCAAGCTTGTGACGGTGCTTACGCGTTTCACTAACCTTCTCTCAATTCTTTTGAGATTGTATTTTTTAACCAATCCCCGCTGAGAGCTAAAAGTGTGACTTATGCAAACAAGATAGTTTCGGGTTTAGCGAGTTCGAAAAAGATATAAAGGGAGAAATGAAATGAAGAGAGAGAGGATGACTACGTGGTTTGATAGAGAAGTTAACTAAGAGGTTGATTAAGAAGGTGGTTCTGAGAGATTAGTTTAACTAGTGAAGTTTGTCCGCCGTAAGAAGATTATTGAAAAGGTTCATTAATTCGGTTCGGACGGAACTGAGGATATCAAGGATTGAAGTCGCTCTTTAGATCTTTCAAGTATTAAAGAATCCTTCCTTAAAAAGATATCAGGTCTGTTATTTTCATAAATTAGTTATAAATGCGTAGTTTGATTGTATGCGTTATTCTCCGTAGTTTCAGTTAGTGTTCCGTCGTTCATAATTGAATTCTTATCTCACTCCACTGTAGTTTGTTGTTCTTAAGGTTTGATTAATATTTGTGTATTTATCTATTAAGAAAGATAATAAATGATATTGATTTATTAATTTAGTAGTTGTTAATTATGAATCCAACATACCCGAATTTAGATAATGTGCAAAGGGGATTAATAATCATAGGGTAGTGAGAGACTACGACAAGCTTACGTGTCATCCTCCACATTTAATCAGAGTTAGGGAAGGTCAGTGTATTAGCAGCATTTCCTTTCGCGAATGGTAATAAGGAATCAAATAATAAAAGTAAAGACTAATGAGATCTGTTAAAATAACATCCGACCTTCATTGACAAAAAAAATGCCGGTATTGTGATGTAACAATCTTTCACTTACTTTTAATTTAGTCTCTTTTGAACTTCCGCCGACTTTTCTTATAATTATTCCAGTGATGAAGGAATCATTCTTATAGAGACGTTTATCCATCGAGTTCTAAGCATATATATTCTACATATACACTGGTGTCCAAAAGTTAAGCATAAATCGTAAAATGCGAAAGAGACATGGAGTAAATATTCGTAAAATTATTCCAAATTTCTTGCGGATATTAATTGGGTGAAGAAAAAATATTGGGTTTATGCAAAACTTTTCGGTAGACTACGTCCTGCGCGAAACACCGTTGCATGTCGGAACGCGGAGAAACCGATTCACGCAGCATAGGCAGTTCAGACAAGTTTCGTGCAACTGCTGTGTGAAGGAACGTTGTTAACCATCAAACAAGGTGAATGATGGCACAAAGATGCCAATTGGACATGTTTACGAAAGGAAAAATCGTTCGAATGCTGGAATCCTCACGATCACAAACCGAAGTGTCTCGAATTCTGAATGTGGTCAAGTCTGTGATCTCAAAACTGTGGAAGAGGTTTCAAAGAACGGGAGATGTTAACCGACAACCAGTATCAGGTCGACCAAGAGTCACAACCCCTCGCCAAGACCAATATCTGCTAATAAGCGCGCTACGTCAGAGGGGCAGTACTGCCAGAGCACTGGGTTCGGCACTCACAGTCGCCACAGGAATACGAATTTCGAGACAAACTGTTTACAGGAGGCTCAATCATGCTGGCCTGTATGCCAGAAGACCAGCAGTTTGCATTCCCCTCACGTCTGCGCGTAAACGTGCTCGTTTGAATTGGAGTTTAAAACATCAACATTGGAGTGTGGGAGAGTGGGTCAATGTGATGTTCAGGGACGAGTCCTGGTTTAGTCTGAGTAGTGATTCTCGGCGGGTAATGATATGGAGAGAACGTGGAACACGTTTTGAACCAAGAAACATAAAAGAAAGACATCATTTTCCGTCGAGGGGTGTAATGGTATGGGCAGGCATCATGATGGACGGCCGCACAGACCTTCATTTCTTTGACACGGGGTATGTGACTGCTCAAAGATACAGAGACGAAGTTCTTGAGCCTTATGTTTGCTTGTTTCGAGGTGCTGTCGGTCCTGACTTCATATTCATGGATGATAATGCGGCCATGTCACCGAGCGGTGCTGATTGATGACTTCCTTGAAACGGAAAACATCCAGCGCATGTCGTGGCCTGCAAACTCCCCTGATTTAAATCCTTTCGAGCATGTATGGGATATGCTCGGGAGACAAATTGCAGCCCTTTCGCACCCACCAAGCTCCATTTGAGAACTGAAGAGAGCTCTCCAAGAAGCTTGGAACCGTTTGAGCCCACAACTCATTCATCATCTCATAGCAATTATGGTAAATCGCTGTGCCTGGTTGTCAGAGGTGACCAACGCCTTATTAAACTGCAGCATATTTTATTTAATGTTTTCTTTCATTTTTTCTTTAAAGTGTGAATCCTTGCTATGCTCAGTTTTCTTTCAAACTGCTACTTTGGATAATAAAATTAATTATTACCATTCTTTTGATTTGCTTCCTTATTTTACAAACATTTTATACTCGCATATGACGTTTCCCGCCATTAAGATTTACACTTCCTTCTTTATTCACATAATTCTCACTTATGCTTAACTTTTGGACACCAGTGTATATATATATAAATAGGAAACCGATTCCTTTTTTTCCCTTTTTCTGGGAATATTCATGATTTACACTAGATTTAATAAAATGGCATTGCCGCGCTTTTGTGTCACTTTGTCAAACCCGAAAGCTCAACAGCACTATTACATTTACATTTTTAAACGTCAATGGTCACCGAACAAATGAAATGTTATGTAAATAGGAAAAATTCATGCTTGAACATTACGGTAGCCGATATAAGGACATCAAATAAAGCATTCTTGAGTGAGTCAGTGAATGTTGGTCAATTGAGCAAGAACCACTTTGTCTAATCTGCGTCAAACATTTGTTAAAATATTAAAAGTATAAAATCACTAAAATGTTTGATAAAATAATTATTTGTAGTGAAAGGTAAAATCTCAAATTATGTACGAAAATCAGCCTCTATAAAACAAAAACAAAAAACAAAAAAATAAATAAATAGATTTTGGTGGGACAGGAGGGTATTAATGCTTTCTTAACTTCATTTGCTGAAGCACGATAAAGTATATTTCGGTTTTTTGAACATCCATTCATGGTACAATGCATACATTATTAGAGAACATATACAAACCAAACAAGTTGCTGTTCACAGCCATATAAATGTTCAGAAAAGTAGGTGAACAAGGCAAATACATGTTTTGTCTTATTTGAATACCTAGCTTTTGTTTAAATTTGTTTTATATAAAAAAAGCTTCGTATGTTACTCCTGAGTACCCCCCAGGAAACATTTTATTTTCAAAGCAAAATATTTTCGAATATGAGATAAGACATTTTGTTTTCTTTCAAGTGGTTCCATGCATTTTTGAATAAATTGAATTTAAGTATATGTCTTCAAAAAAAGTATTTTAAAAAGCTACATTTTGGAAGGTTTGACTCGTATCAACGAAATGTTTAGTTCCTTGCCCAGGGTTTTATTATCTGTATTATATTCTGTACTTCAAACAAAATCATTTAGTAACTTTTTCTTTAGTAAAAGGGCACATTGCTAAGTACAAATAACTTAGGCTGTTTTGAATTAATATTATAACAATGACTGGGTCAAGATTTTTTTTAAATTTTTTGATTTTTTGTGAATGTACATATTATTTTAAAATTTTAACTTTTTTACCTTTAAAATGGTGTTTAAATTTTGTTTTTGTCTTCTTTAGAAAAGTTATGGGGATTTGAATTTTATTGGATAGCTACTTTTTAAAACGAGAACTACAAGTCTGCATTCCGGAAGTTGAAAACAATGTTTGCTTACTTTTTTATTTTTGAAAATATAGTTTAAATATGCAATAGTAAGAGATTTATACACTTTTAAATTCATATGTTTCTGTTTAATCATTCTTTATTGCTGAAAACTTTAATTTTCTTCATTTATAATGGGTAATGCTAAAAGTAGAATTTGTGCAAAGAGAAAACGTCATTTTCGTGGTAAAAATCCGCCAATAAACATTCAAAAATTAGCAGCTCAAGATCTACCAATGCCAGTGCTTGCTGTTTTTGATATAGAAATGGTAGTGTATGAAAGTAAACCACTTACTGGTAACAAAATAATGGATGTAGAAGTCCTCTTAATTTTTTAAAACTTTGTTGCCTAAGGTGTTTCCAAGAAAGTTTACTGCTCTCTGAAGATTCTAGATATGGTTATGCTCAAATTTGTTATAAGGTGTAAACATTTGACTTTTACTCAGGGTTTTCCAGTTCAAAGAAAACTTTTTGAAGTGTCCTAAAGTAAACACAGGATTTGTTTATGGTATGCAACAAATTGGGAATAGTTTTTCTGCTGGGGTTAAATTAAATGAATCGTTAAATTTGCATAAGTTGAATAAGATTGCATATACTAAGCATGAAAACAAAATTATGTCTGTGATTTCAGAAGTTAATAAAATATCGATGCAAAAAGCAGCTACTGAACTGTTAGTGCTATATACTTCTAAAAATAAAATATTTTAATGTGGCGTTTCAGTTGATGGAACGCAGCAGCATACAGGTTATATTTCCACAAATGGGTGTGCCGCAGCTTTGTCAGTTAACACTGGTAAAGTAGAAGACGTTGAAATAATGTCGTCATATTGCACCACCTTAAGAATTATTTCTAAAATGCCTAAATGCTTTGAATCGGAAACTTCTGCAGCAGATCACATGTGCCATAGCAATTTTCAAGGTTCTGCGTTAAAAATGGAATGTTGATGCTACTAGAATCTCCCAACGTTCTATTGCAAAACGTGGTCTTAAATATGCACACTATTATGATGACAGGGATTCTAAGGGCTTTATCAATGTACAAGATACTTATGTGAAAGATAGCGTCACAAAATAAGAATGCATCGGTCATGTTCAAAAGAGAGTAGGTGCGAGATTGCGCAAACTAAAGTCGAAAAACAAAAAATTGTCTGGTAAAGGCAAACTTACCGACTCTTTTATTAATCGATTGCAAAACTATTACGAGATTGCTGTTAGTAGCAATGCTGGAAACCTGTCCGGTCTTCAACAAAATGTAGTTGCACCTCTGTTTCATTGCTCATTAAATGTAGAGAAACTCATGATTGGACAGTGTCTATCAGAAAAATTACTTGATGCTACTACCAGTGAGCACTGTCATGTAGCAAAAACCCAAAAGAAATATATAAATGTTTATCCAATGAAGTTCTAAACATGATTAAGCCTACATATTTAGAATTATGTACCAAAGAACTGCTTACTAAATGCCTGTATGGCAAAACATAAAAGTGGAATGAGTGTTTCAAGGACATTATATGGCAAAGAGTACCGAAAGCAATTTTCGTTTGCCTCAAAACATTAAAATCTGCTGCATTGGATACTGTCATACAATTTAAAGAGGGGTACAAGAGTTGAGTTAACATTCTTACAAAAAAACTTAATATAACTTCTGTTATTTTACTTTAAAGTCTAATAAACATCTTGACATGAATAGAATTAGCGATGCGGAACGACATTCAACACTAAATGTAAAGCAACGTAGAAATATTTTAAGACCTACAAGGAAAAAACAAACCTAATGTTTCAGAGAGTAAAGAGGATTTTAAAAATCAGTGGCATTTAAGGTATATCTCATTGTTTAATATTAAATATTTCAGTTGAAAGTTTATTTCTGATTTATCTCAAAATGAATTTTTTAACGTATTGGCAGCTGTCAACGTAAATATCAGAAAAAGTTGTGAACCAAATTAGTTAAATTTTATATTTATTTTATAGATTTAAAGAAACCTTACTACTTTCTTGAATATAAAGTTGAAATGCTTTTAGTAAGTAAGGTACATATCATGTCTTGTAACATTTATTAATGATTTTTCAATGTTCTTTTACTTGAACCTTCATAAACATTATAATAATTTGATTTTCATCACGAAAATGGTATACCAACCTTAAAAATTTTATGATGATCAACATCAAATTTACAGAAAAGTAATGTTTTTGTTTATATACAATACGTGCGTTACTCTAATAACTAATTTAATTACTATTTTCACTATGTTTTTCTCCCTATTATTTGTACAACAAGTAAAATATTAAACTATTTTTCATAGTTTTAGTTATATTTTATCAGTAAAAATATTTTAATAGCAAATATTAAAGTTTTTCAAAAAAATTTCTTCGAATGTGTACAGATACCATAAAAAATCATTGCAATAAAAAATGGTTTAATTCTCCTTTTAAAAAAGAATTACATTTATATATTGTTTGTATTAGTATTGGGTATGTAGGGAAGACCGGGGCAAGATGACTAATGTCTTAATTTTTCAGTATTCCACTAGGTAGCAGCATCAAATAAACAATACTGGCTCTTCTTTTGGCCTTCCGTTAAGCTATAGTATAGACACGCTGAAATCGCCCTTTTTGTGTTAGTTGTGAAGCTTTGATTATTTTTTGATGCCACGATATAACTTTTATGTATCTGCAAATAACCTCTGCTAGAGCTGCAGGTAAGATATAAAACTTCTCTTTAATTTTTATGAGTAACTTGGTTTAAATACTACCTATTACCATGAATAAATGTCAGTTAATTTCCTTCCTTCATGGTAATGAGAGTGAATATTTTTAAACAGACAGTCAGGGGAAAGATGACGAGCTCGTCATCTTGCCCCGTGTTTCGGAATTCATTAAACTTACTATTGTTGCCCCTTCTATTAAATCCTGTGAACACTTGTTTGTCTGTGTGTATGTCCGAGTGACCTTGCGCTTCCATCTCTTTTGGGGCTAAGAGGTTCATCGCATCGAGAAAGGTTTCATTCGAAAAGGGGTGACAGAGGAAGACATTTTTGCCATTCGCTAAGCCCCCCCCCCTCCTAAAGAGGAAGGAATGTAACAATAATTTGTTTCTTTAGAGCTACTGGCTTTTATCTGTCACCTTTTCTGATTTTTTGCAAGAAATTGAATGCTTCCTGAATTTGTAGAAAGAGCCCACCAGGAACTGTAGGCAACTGTAGTGATAAGGGTTGGAACAATGAGGGCACCTTTTCTCTTTTTTGAAGCACTTTTATCTTCATGTGAAACCAAGCAAAGAATCTTCTAATCTGTTGATTTTTGATAATCACAAAACTCATATAACTTTGCAGGCTATCTTATATTGCTGAGCGAAAAACATCATCATGGTTGGGTTGCCATCGCACACATCACATCGTCTCCAACCCCTTGCTGTGTCATTTTTCGACCAGTTAAAAACGCACTATAGCCAAGCATGTGACAACTTTATGATCACTCATCCAGAATAAACTATCACAGACAAAAATATTGGTGAGGGCTTGAGCATCACTTACTTCAAATCAGCTACAGTTGGAAATGCCGTTGAAAGGTTTTAAATAATATGGGATCGAGCCTCATAATCCTCTTGTGTTTAGCGAACATGACTATGCTGCGGTAAAAACTACTAACCATGCTGCTGTTGGCGATGAAACTGAGAATTATAGTGCTAATCCTCAGACCCCAGTAATAGAAAACCAACATATAAACCCTCCAGAAAAACCAGAACTTATGGCAAATGCTGATTCCGATGCACCAAAGAAGCCTGTTAGTGTTTTTTTTATTTCAAACCCTTGCCTAAAACAACATAATGTGAAAAAAAAAGAAAAAGCAAAACATTGAGCTCTAGCATTCTTACAAGAAATGCTAGAACAAAGGGAAAAGCAGAAGGAAGAACAGTAAGAATTTACTGGATATTAGCTTTCTACTGGAAAATTAACCTGTTTATGTTCTAATGTTTTAGTTTGTTCATTTATACTTAAATGTTTAAACTGTGAAATGTTTGGCAAAAATATTGTTTACACATTTTTCCATTTGAATTAAACGTAAGAATGCAGGAGCATATAAACAGAACTGGTATTCATTATGATATCAGTTAATAAGTATTTAATTTAATAACGCGTTTCTGAAACTGTTAGGCGCACCCCCTAGAGGGGCGTGATAACTCTACGAGGGGCACTGGAGCATTATTGAAAAGTCGAAACAAATAGATTATTTAAAAATTAATTTACTGCCAGTATATAAACTGTAAACAAAATATGGTTTCAGACTCTTAATAAAAATTGTTCTACATTACACTTATATAATACACTTATAAATGTATCAGTACACCGGTGGCACTTAAGAGATTGAAGTCGCATTGTAGCTTTAGCATCACATTATAGTGTTATTGAATGCATTACATTTTTGTTGTATGGAAGGAGGGGTGTTTGCACTAGTTTTAATGACAATGAGAATATTGAAAGTTTGAGGTGCTAATTGATTTAATGTTATAGCATCAAACTTTTCTAAGTAATACTTTGTAAATGAATAAACCAAGATACCCATATATTATATATCAGATTTAATTAATTTTAAACCTTTAAAGTTTTTAAAATATTCTATAAATAATGATTATTTGTGTTTCAAATTTTTGTCATAAATATCTCAACAACAAAACGTTAAAATAGATTTGAATTACTCGCATTTTATTGCTTGTATAATTCAATGTGATTAGTACATCTTTTAACAATTTGGAAACAATTGGAAAAATGAAATTAAATTTTTTTTGTCTATTGAAATTCGTTTCATTTGTGATTTTATAGCATTCTTTTATCACATTTTTATAACAATTGCAGCTTATGATTTTTAAATTTTACGATAAATATTATTTTCCTTTGTCAATTATGTATTCATATTCCATTAATATACATTTTGCACGTGCTATATGTTATGTATAAGAATGCATATCATATTATCTTATTAAATACAATTAATAGTTGTACACTGAACATTGGAGAAATAATATGGGAACTATAATTACAAAAATAATTTGTCCAAATATGGATATCAATGCAATATTCAAATTTGTGATGATCTTCATAATTAATAATCGTAATATTATGTATTCGCGAATATTTATCATCCAAACTGCAATTGTATTATTGCGTATTTAATTATCACAATACCTAATTTTACGTCCCGTGTAAATATGAACATTTTTTGTATTATAAAAATATGTATCTGTTTTGGAAAATTTTCACAAAATTAGTTTCCATATAATCATTTTATGAAAGACACTCTGTAATATTTGCATTGTGAAATTAACTATTTGTGTGTATAACTTACACTAAAGTGCCAGAAAAATTAGTACACCATTCTTATATCTTGAAAAGGGTCCAAGAGTGCGCAGAAGTACTGCATTACGGCGTGGCATGGATCCTACTAATTAGGCCTTGGGAGTGCGAGGTGTTGGAGACCATGTTCATGTCTAGGAAAGGTACAAACAGGGTATGAAGTTCAAAGAGTGCAATATTCTGTATTTGCAGAACTTGCAAGTGTGTGTTATCCTACAAAAATTGTCCACGTTCAGAAATGCCCATAGGGCAAGGCGAATTACTGGTGGTCAGAAAGAATGTTAACGTACCGCTGACCTACCATGGTCAAATCTAGACACATCAAAGGTCCTCATCCTGCCATACCATCACAGAACCTCCACCAGCTTAAACAGTTCCTTGTAAAGCATGGCGAATTCATGGATTCATATAGGGTTTTCCACACCCGTACATGGCCATCCGCTTGATACAATTGAAAACGTGACTTGTGAACCAAACAATGTTTTCCCAGTTATTAAGTGTCCAACGACGATGTGAGCGGGCTTTTAGAGATGTTCTGTGGCTGCGAAAATCAATGTCAATCAGGATACCTTTCAGTGGTAATGCTGTGCTGACGCTTGCCTCGGTGGTTCAGATTCAACCTTTCGCAGCAAATAAAGAAGTATTGAATCGCTTCTGTGCCATGATTCTTTCAGCTGTCGATGGTATTTTTTTCGGAGCTAATGGAGATTTGAAATTTTACCAGAAACCTGATATTTGCGGTACACTCGTGAAATGGACGTGGAGAAAATCCAAATTTCGTCCCTATTTCGAATATACTGTGCCCCATCTCGTGCGCCAAAGACTAGTCCTCAAGCTGAAGATCCTTAAATCTGATTAAACTAAATGTAAATACAAGATAGGACCGATTTCCTTGAAGCTGAACGTCTTTGGGAACTGGAACTCGGAGCGTTATTTCATCCTGCATCTACATGTATGTGATTTGATTCTGATGAGAATGCTCGATTGGTGAGAGAACTGGACAAGGGCTAGCTTACAAAGTGACTTTCCACTGGAGACTCCTGGAAATGGTAGAAGCTTAAGAAAATTGTTGCAAGCCTTAACTGCTATTGGTCCACGGTAGTTTGTGAGGTAGCACTGTATTCACTGCTCTGATGGTATGGAACTAGAAATGGGGAGGCATTTCTAAGATCAATGGGCAGTTTAGCTAGAGGAACAATCCTGAGAAATTAAACTAAAAAGAGAATTTAAAATTTAGAAAAAGCATTCACCACATGGTGAATGAAAGGAAATTAATTATTATGGGGGTTTATAAGAGTCCAAAAGAATTCTTCTTGGTCTTTTGGTATTAACATTCGGATTATATTTTCAGATTACCACATGAATATTACTAGTTTCTAAGGGTTGTCGATTAATTTAATTGTCAAATTTTGGTGTAATTTTGGAGAAAGTATTAACGGTTTATAGATGCCTTTGTAGTGTAAGCATAGCTGTTATATTTCTAATGAATGCATTCTAAAATTTTAAAATTAAATTTGCTGCATAAACCCACACAGGAAAGTGCCCACTAAAGATCAAAAACTATGCAGTGTAGAGAAGTAACATGTAATGGATATTTATTTGGCACCTTAATAGCTTCCTCAGACAATCACAGTTAGTATAAAATCGTCGAAAGCATCGCGTTACACTAATTGGTTGAATTGGTCCATTATTTGCATACTACTTACTGTACCAGTTTTTATGGCCCTGCAGTGTACTTTTAAAAAGATACTATTGGCAAGACATATAAATAAAAATAATTGCAGAACAATTAACTTTATATGGACGTGATTAATAGGTTAATATTTAGCATAAGTTCTGAAATGTTCTATTAGAGCGCAAAGGATGGAATGCTGTCTATCTCACACACACTCTGTAAATATTTATCGATATTGATAGTTATAGAATCATAAACTGAAGAGTGTAGGGGAGACCGGGGCAAGATGACGACGTTAAGTTTTTGTTTACACTTATTTTTAAGAGTAGCAGACTAATTTTATATTTTAGAACTGTTAGAGTAGTCTTGTAGTATTAAAATATTACCATTTATTTTTCAATAAAAGAAGTACATTATTTATTTTTCATAACTCCATCAAATCAATATTCACTGCATCAGCAAGATGGCGACAATGTAAAGGTTGAGACATTTCATCTTTGAATGTTATGGTTTAAATAAATGATAACTGTATTTTTACATCTTTAACCCATCAAACTAAGCGTAATGATTGTAACGTGAATGCTTTGAAGTGTTAGTTGTTTATCTAATTAATAGTCACAAATAAAATGATTTTTATAATTGAACATTCCTCATCTAACACTCTGCATTTACAGCACTGATCCATTCTTCTGTTATGGGTTCCTTCACACGCAGGACATCTTATATCATTCATCCTTGAAGTTGATAACTGAAATGTTTTAATCTTGGATTTATAGATTTAGGCCTACAGGAACAGTTTATTTTTACTTCCTTTGTTTCACGAGCTTTTTCCTGTTTTTAAACTCTCAATT
>BMAO01030775.1:0-23322 GCA_019973975.1 Trichonephila clavata
ATTTGTCTAAGAGGAAGAAACTCATTAAAAGCAGGATTACAATACATAGAGCGTTACAGTTATTATTTACAGTTATTAGTATTACTTTATTAGTTTGTTATTTTTGTGAGATATGGAGCGTCAAAGGCTATTATCCCAACTTTCTTCGTCTTTTGGTTCATTCTAAGCCAAATATTTTCATTACAGTTTTTCCAGTTGCAACTTTTTCAGCATAGGGCATATCTTTATTTTTCATTTTTCCGTTAAAAAATATTTACAGGAAAAAGTGAGATTTTTCGATATTTAAAAATACATAGAACTTTCGGAAAAGGTACTTCCTAAGCAAACATTTTCAAGTCCACATGTGTTCAAGGTAGCCTAATGGTCAAGGTAATGGACTCGTGGCTGGCGTATCATGAGTCCGAGCCCAGTACCACTGAAGACCTGCCGTGTAGGGGCGCGATGAGCCTTAAATCTGTCGAGAGCTCATACATCCTCCCGTTGGTGTGGTGTTATAGTTAGTTAGGAGAGAAGGGTGCCACTTCAGGTGTCATCCTCGTCACTTGACCATGGTTCAAAATTACGAGGTTTGTCGCCAAAAGCCCTCAAGTATAGCTGAACAGTGTGACGTTAATAATCACTCCACATTGTTTTAGTCCACACGTTGAAAATTTAGAATATGTATCCACATGCTAATTGTTTTCAATGATTCTAATATACTATATTCGCCTCCATATTCTAATTATTCTAATAAGTCAATTTTTTTAAAATTGGCTCGAATTTTCCACTCCAGAGTTTCAAATTCTTAGATGTTAAATTTAGAAACGGGTAGCTTTGATTCTAGTATTGTCTTTCTCACATTTGTTCGTGTGATTTACAATGTGGTGGTAGAATATACAATATTTATTGCCTGTAGTTCACATCAGTAACGCACACAAAAAATTTTCAAGAGGGGAGTCCATGATGGAAAGTCCCCCAACTCGCGTATCATACCTCAAGACAACACCAATTGATTCTTCTGTTTTTGTTAACAAAAAACAGCAAAAAATAAATTATTGAATTAATAATTAGCATTAATTAATAAAATAAATTGTTAATTACAAGTACATAATTAAATTTTACGTTAAATATATATATTTATATATATAGGATTATCATCAATCGAAAAAAACTCAAGGGCTTTGGGGGTATCCGGACCCCCAGGACACCCCCCTTTTGTGCACCACTGGTCCACATTGCAGTTGTTGGGAGTGATCTAATAGATCTAAGCCAAGTAATCTGACAATGGCTGTAATCATGTAGCTTACCCCCTAATGGTGCGTTCACCAGCTCAGTTGAAAGTACTAATTCAACTATTCCAAACCTTTTGATTATATGTCTAAGCTGAGAGGGCCATTACCAGGACCTCATTTTCGCCTTTCGGAAAACTTGATAATTTAGCGGAATTCATTCCAAGACACCCCAAAAAGGAGATTACACCACTTTTCACTTCACTTCACCGAGAAAAATTACCAAGAGTACTTACTTTCCATTTCCCTTGTCTTGCATCTCTTAATTCTCTCACCTGCACAAGAGCGGGAAAAAAGCGCACACAATCGAAAGCCAAGCGAAGGAAGCGCGTCCCTCAAAAAAATCTCACCAGAGGTGCGTAAAAATCATACCTTCCCTTCGAGGGTTGGAACAATGGCCTCAACTATTACGCGAATAAAAGATTCCAACGAAAGAAGTGAAAACTTTTCCGTTAAATTGAGTCCAGAATGAGATAACCCTCCCCCCCCCCCGCTTTATTATATTTTAGTAGATGAAGGCACTCCTTTTGAAATGAAGTTGATGTCTTTTGTCTTGGACTCAAAAGTGGCGATTTTAATTAAGAGCTTAAGCGACAAAGAACAAAGAGCCGATATCTTTCCATTGATGCGTTTCTTTCACTCCTGCCAAGGGTTGCCGCCTCTGTTCCGAAAAATGGCGCCCGAATTCGACAGCGGAATGTGACTTGCTACCTCTCCACATACAAGGTTTCAAAACTAGTTCATTGCTGGGGTGAAAATGATACGACCAAGCAAAAATCTCCAAAAACTTTAGAATTACTTGTTTGAAATTAATGCAAGTTTAAACAGAGTGCCAGAAACAACAATTTTATTTGTATTTATAAGAATAATTCGCGAAAAAAATTAAATAACATTTTATTCGAAAATTTATTTCTGTCTCTTATACATGTAGAAAGTTGGAGAGAAAGTTAAGGCCACACATGAGATTATATTTACTAAACTGCTATTAATCTAAAATCTTATAAATTAATTTAATCATAGTTGAGTTTATAGAATCGGAGAGCTTTTTTGAAAAAGTTCTTTGAGTTGTTTTTCCAATTATCTTCAATGGTTCCTTAAAATTCATCTTCGGTGATGTAAGTTTAGTATTTCAGTACATTTCCCGCAGCAAAATACCCCATAAATTTTTCGTTGGGTTCGGGCCAGGCCTTTTTGGTGTCCTCTCAAGAAGTGGAACATTATCAGCTTCATATTAGGATTTTGAAGAGTTTGAAACGAGTTTAAATCCCTTCCACCCTGTGACCCAGCTAAAGGTGTATAAGGAACTAAAAGATCCTACGACATGATGAATTCCAATTATTTTATTTATCACTATAAACAACTCAAACACAAATAACACTATAAATAAGATAATTTCAATTCAGTAATACAGTGAGAGAGAGACGAGATTCGCGTTTGGGGATAATATGTTCAATAATATAGCTCTTCTCCTCTAATATTATTTTACACAGAGCTTAAATATTTAATGTCCTCACTACTACTTTAACACTCTGAACATTAACTTAATATGAAGTTGTTAGGCAGTCTTCCAATCAATTGCAATGAGACTCTAACACTTCTTGGTTAGCTAAACTAATCACTTACTTTTTGTTTAACAATTCTCATCACTGCCAATTTACTAACTATTCATTCTTCACTTCACTTCTAATCTACTCACAATTCCCTAACTCTCAAACTCGCGAAGAAGGAATATATACATTAAATTTAATTTGCATATCACGTTTTCTTCTTTTAGGAGAAGTTTGGTTAAAATTGCTGGCCCAAAAGAATACCCTAAAGGAGTTGTTAGTTGAACGTCTCTTATAGATTCGTCACAAGTTTGAATTGTGTCTAGATGCATCGTCCTGCTGGAATATGTGCTCTCTGTATGTCATCAGAAGCACTTCCAACACTAGCATCTCTTCAAGGATGATTTGGTATCTTCTGTAATAGTTTTTGCTTTCAAATAAGCAATTACTGTTGTTCTATTATCAGCAAAACCGCTCCAAACCATCTCAGATTCCACATCATATTGTCGCCTCGAGAATCTGGATGGATTACACCTGATATGCGAATAATATCCAAACCCTCTTCTGGTCCGTCGAGATTAAATTTTTTTAAAGGACAATAAAAGGACAATATTGTACAACTGATCCTCAAAAGCAATATGTTTTCTTACAAATTCTAAGTGTTCCATTTCATGTCTCTTAGAAGTTTTTGGCGTGCTATGTTACTAAATTTTACGAGTGTGTGTTTTAATTTTTTACGCACAGTTCGTGTGGTGCATGAAAAGTTCTAATCAGTCGACAACTTGTAAAAAAAGCTTGCCCGACTAATAGTGGATCTCGTTGACGAGGAGTCAGTGCAGATGAATGATATATATTCTTAAGCTTTGCATAAGTATACACTATTTTTTATAAAAAGTTATTTAGTCTTGGTGTGCTTAATCTCTTAGCTATTTCCCGAGGATTTACACACACACACACACACACACACACACACACACACACACACACACACACACACACACACACACACACACACACACACACACACACACACCACACCACACACACACACACACACACCAAATAACGTTCTTTCAAACTAAGTATCATTTCTATTTCAATGAATGTTAGTTGTTTGTATCTCTTACCATTTTCACAAAAAAATTGCAATTTCTTTTTGGCACGTGCGTGTAATCTGTTACAACAGATTTATAAACTCTACCACGGCCGCATTTTTGATCTGCAGTCTGCGTACTTGCAGGGTACTTGAAATGGTTTGGGGGAGGGGAGGGGTACAAGGAAAAAACGGTGTAATGATGGACATTGATGTATAGATTGAAGGGGTCGTTGTTATTCAAACAGCATTTTAAAAGGGCAATTGGGCGTCAAAATTCTGATTTCTCATATTCTTTAATTTAAAAGAGCAGTTACAAATAATTTCTTTTATTATTAAACGCGAATCACACCATTTCCTTAATATTTTGATATGGTGAAATAACTCTTTTTAACTCTACAACTAGAATTAAAAATTAAACAGATTCATATTTATATTTTAGTTATTTTATCCCAAAATATTCAAATTGTGTGTTCTTTTTGTAGACTGTATCCAAATTATAAATCCGCGGTTGTATACTATAATAGTTTTCCGGTCATAATTTCGTTTGGGCATTACTTAGCATGCTTTCTCAAAATAAATAGTGCCATAGTATTTATAATTATAGTGGCTTGTATTCTTTGAACGTGGATGAAGGTAAAAAATTGGTACCATTAAGAGAGAGTGAGTGAATATTAACGTCGCACTATTCAACTACACGAGGGCTTTTGGTGACGGACCGTGTAATTTTGAACCATGGTCAAGTGGTGCGGACGACACCTCTGAGCTGGCACCACCCTCTTCTAACTACCACACCAACGGGAGGACGTTTGAACTCTCCACAGATTTAACGTGCATCGCTCCGCTATACGGCGGGTCTTCAGTGGTTCTGGGCTCGAACTCATGACACGCCAGCCACGATCTGGTACCTTGACCACTTGGCTACCGCGGCCACCATTAAGAGATTGTGTGTGTGTGAGAGAAAAGAAACATCATTTAATTAGTAAACGATCTCAATTTGTCGTTTCTGACCTTTCAAAGTGGGTAAAAATTGAGTTCAAAGATTCCTTTACTTTAAGTGAAGCTAAAACAAGGTGTTAATAATAAGGCACTTTCTTTATTTACTTTTCTTTATTTACACAAATTATTACCCTAAAATTTGGAAGTGCTGCCCTATATATAGATATATTTCTATTTTTTTGTGACCATCTAGCTATGAACTTGTGGCCAATGTTCTCGAGTTGTGGGTTTGTGTCCTGGTGCCACGGAAGATTTGCCTTGAAGAGGGTCTGAAGTTCTTTAAATCAGCCGACACTCAAAATCTTCTCATTGGCGGGATGTGGATGTTTGGAGAGGGGAGTGCAAGCTCAGGTTTCGACCTCATCATTTGATCGATGTTCCAAATTGCGAAAAGTTCGTTGCAAATAGTCCTCAAGTTGCTGTAGTGTGTGCGACGTTAATAAAAATCAAATCAAATGTCTTCCTCGAAATGTAAAACGGAGGTTTTAACCATCTTTTTCAAAAAATACGAGAATGAAAAACTATAGGCAGTTTATATAAATAAAAATATTGTGTTAGAGCATGCGCAAGAGAGAACGATTTTTTCATTATTGACTGTGTATCCTAATATTTGATGACGGTTTTTGATTTGGCGGGCAAATACGTAAATACCTGTTATTGTAAAAGTATAATTTTGAATGTGATTACTATAATATAATGTTCGTTAACAAATTATCAGTAATATTGTACTCGTATGCAAGAAATCGATGTATCAATTCGGAAATCAAACAAAAATAAGTTTTAAATATATAAATACTAACAAAAATGAGAAGTAACTGCTAGAATAAGTTTTTAATATAGAATACTTTAAATGTGCGTTTATGCTCGATAGCAAACTGAAGCATACTTCGCGGGAGATAATTAATCATTTTATATATTATATGTCTGACATGCATTTTCACATGAAAGTAAAATAAAATCAAGATGTAGGTTGTGTTTCGTATATTTTTATTTCTTTTTAAAATTTTCTTACAAAATATATCAATGGAAATCAGCAAAACCAAGTTTTTGTTCCTCGCATTCAAGTCCCCTGCAAGAATTGCATGTGAAGGATTTTGACCCTAAATCGAACAAAGTCCTCGGAGATTTGGTTACACGAATCCGAAATGAGGCAAAACCTCTTTGTAGATGCTCTCCCCTCAATATCTTTCTCTATTAAACTTTGTCAGATAGAAAACGAGATTTAAGCCTTTCTTTTTATTAAAAAATATATACCTTTCTGATTGTAGACTTAAGGCATTATGAAGAAAAGAAGCAAAAAAAAGCACTCACAGTTCCACACTTAAAAGGTCAAGGAGAAAAAGCGCTCTCTAAAAAGGGTCACCTAGTAATGCGGTGTAGGCGCGCACAGGAGAATAAATACAAAAAATTCCAACCCATATTACTTTCCATAAAGCCTCCTAAACGATCGGTTAAACATAAGGAAAGAAAGAGCAATCTCTAGGCAAAAAGGATGTTCCAGAGCAAGGTGGAGTCCCGCAGTTTCTTTTAAGCCCGCCAGGGGGCTCTTGGGTCGAACAAAAGACACGGACAATTACGCCCTTTTGTACACAGGTAGCAGTAGGTGGCCTCTTACCGCCCCCTGGTGTTGTGCTGATGAAGTTTGGAAAAGTGCCCGAGCCGTTTATTATGCTTCGCTTATTTATTATTGCTCGGTTGTTTGTATTTAGACATGAGTCTTTTCTATAGCAACCCGCTGGGGGTTCTCTATTAATCTCCCTGTTGTGGAGATTTGTAACTTTTCGTGTTTTTTGCAGCCATCTAGAGTAAAAGCATTGTTATGAGTCTACTTCCCTTTTTTTCATATAAAAAAGTTAAGCGTTTTATTCCGCGATTTCAATTGGGTTTTTATTTGTATATATGTATTTGTTAAAAAAAATTCTTTCAGAGACAGAGAGAGACAATTTTCTATTAGAAACTCTTGGAAGAACTAAATAAATCGCATGATTTGTAAACGCATTCCGAAACTCTTTAAATGTTTTTGGAGCTGTTGTTGTTGGGGGATTGTGCTCTTCTTGTGCATTGAATCCGTTTTTGCTTCTTTCTTTGCTTTATTTTTGCACGACAATGCAAAGATTGACGAGAGGATAGATGCTTAAGAAAAAAGAAAAGTTCAGCTTTTTGTTGAGGGGAATACGAACCCTTTGCTTTCTTTTCTTGAAGAAATTAACTCCGGGCAGTTTTCGCGTTTTTACGGTTATTGTGATATATCTGAAAGATGCTTTATATCGAGTTTTGGAACGATTAGAGTTGGCATGTGTTTAAAAAGCATCCTGTTTAGGAATTATGAGAAAAAAAGATTATATCTTATTTATAAAAAGGTCACACACACATATACACTGTAATTCAGATGAAAGGTATTTTCTACTCATAGCTATGAATTTTTATGCCATTCAGCGTATCTTTAAAATAAACTAAATTTATTTTAAAACGCTCGTTTACTAAACAATATAAAAGAGAATAAAGGAAAAAGTTGTAAGAAACTCATGTGCTTTAATCTTTTTAGGATCAACACGCTAACTGTTTAGGAAATTCAACGACTTTTTATTCGCATGAAACTTTTCTTCATTATGGTTCTGGTTAATACAAGTAAATAATTGCATCCAAGAGCTCATAAATACGGAAAAAAATATCTAAGGGAAAAAAAAGAATATTATTTTGGTTAAGAAAGGAAAAAACCCTTTATATTGTACTGACAGCTATTTAACACTACAGTTACTTGGAATTTTATTTGTTAAAATCGTATACACTTAAGGTTGAAAAACTACAATTCATAACTTGAAGGCGATAAATAACGAAAGAGTGATATTAAGAGTTCTTTCTCTGTGTAAAGAGAACAAAACATTTCTTAAGTAAAGTATTATATTTCTAAGAAAATATTCCGGAAGAAAAAGAAAAGGTGCGATAAAATCAGTGAAGATGTATGAAAAGTCAAGGAATTGTGTTGAACGCTGAAAATAAGACCATCCCTCAGCAATTATTGTTTATTCTACATCTTTGATAGTTTTATACAGTTTTATGTGCGTGATTTGATATGCTAAATGATTAATTACGTGAAAACCGAGATAAATTTGAATTTCAAAGGAAACGCGATTAAAAAATTTATAAAACATAATTGCATAATTATATGAAAATTTCTTACAATTCAGAGGAAACTCCATGCACATGTGTGTTTTGCTTATTTCGGTGATTTAGTACGTGATGTATGTAATTACTGCAAATACGTACTCATTTTGCCGTTCAAAAGGAGATGATATAAAAATATCTGACTTTTTAGATAATGGATTGCATCTGCAGACATAATTTTGTGAATTTTTACTATACGATGATTATACTTCCGATGATCACGTCCCGGAATTATCCAAGCCGAAAATTTCTGTTACGCTTTTAATTTATCCTAGTTCTTATTTGAAACATCTAGAAGTCTCTTGAATATTATTTACGTTTCCAATATAATGTTCGGGATTACCCAACGTACCATATAAAGCAACTTATATTTAGTCTGTGTCAAGTCTCAGCCGAGCATCTAGCTAAGAGTTAATAGACTGTTTAAGATCGATTTGATCTTTAATTCAATTAGCTGTTACATTCCCGTGAAGATATTGTAACGCGTCTATCCGGAGCCTCCTACTAATCTTCTCGGGGGAAACTATTTATTTTAAATATTGTTCTATTGAAAACTTTCTCCCAAAGAAGAAGACATGGTTTATGTACATGAAGGATGATATTTAAACATTAACTTTTTGGTACGAGGAGTTAGAAGTCTGCAGTTAGTGATTAGCGGAAAGTAGATGTGAGCTAGTCGAGAGTTACTCGACGATTAATTATTGAATAATTAAAGATTGTTAATCTACCATTTAGTTAATAAGTTGGATTAGATTAATATCGACAAGAAGTCGAATAGCTGAGAGCAGAATTACGATAATTCAGACCGTATACGAGGGTCACTCTGAAATTTTTGAAATACTCCAAGGTTTTTAAAGTTATATTACAAAATTTTAGGAGTGTTCACAAAGTAGTCTCCTCCAACATCCATGCATTTTTTTAGACGAATTTTCCACAGATTAAATTTCTCAAACCTTTCATTTCCTGGAATTGATGAAAAAAAATGCATTTATAGCCACATCGATTTGTTCTTCTGAATGAAAACGACGCCCACAAAAGTTCTTTTTAGATTAAAAGATAACCAAAAGTCACACATAGCTATATCCGAAGAATAAGGTGGATGTTCTATCAATTTAATTTGTTTTTCTTGAAGAAACTCAACTTTTAATCCCGCTGCATGGGAAGATGCATTGACATGGTGAAGCATTGGCCCCCTAACATTAACTTCATTCATAATTCATTATTCATAATTATATGATTTTCAAATTTTCACTACTTGTATAAAATAAGTGCTATTTTCGTAAAAATTCCTAATAGATCTGTAAGTAACATTTTTTCACCTCTTCATTTTTTTTTGTTGGAAAAGTTTAAAGTGGCACGCATAATTTTTTTAAAATCAGATAATGGCTCTCTTCTCAAAAAGGTTGGCCATGACATAGATTATACCCGAAACTTCAACAAAATTGGGAAGAACCGTGCGTTTTCTGATGATGAGAAAATAAAAAATCTGCTATACACTGTTCTCTACGAGAGTGTTCGTATAGAGGTGCAAGTAAAATTACGATATCAAGTTTTTAAAAAATAATTTATTCAGGACCAAAAATACATGGTGCTATCTATTTTAGTAAACGTAAACTATACTTCCATTAAAAAGTATTCAAATAAAATAATTCAGACCCGATTTCGTGGATACGCATATCACACGAGTATATATACATCTTCGTCATCTGCAGTTTTTTTTTTAAAAAACACTCCTCATTTGCATTTAAGGTGTTGCCAACTGCACATGTCTAAACGTCCCCGGATAGGGTTCAAATCGGATTCGAGATTCGAATCCGAGATCATGGCACGGAAATTGGAAAATCGTCAACAAATTTTTATAATCTGTCTAACATATAGGATACAGAAATCAGCGCAAGGCATGCCATTCATGTGGACAGATTTGTGTCCTACTGTGGATCCACTCAACAACGATCCCAGGACGAGCAGTATGTTGTTTTCCCTGCAATGATACACTGCTTGTGGAAAAATGAGTTTTACAGGAAAACTTCGCTTCAAAGTATGAACTCGAAAAATAAGATTTATGACAACCTGAACATATCAAGGTTATCACACAGATGGGCGACAAATTACATCGACAAAGAATCTTAGAGAAGTTTCTGTGAGATCGACCCTTCTGAAAATTTCTATGAAGCTATATAAGTTACGTTTGAAACGAAGGTCGAGTCAGTCTAGATTAGAATCTGCTTGTGCGTTGCTTGTGATAATATGGACTTCATCAACCTGAATTCTTGCTAGTGGGT
The DNA here is from genome assembly GCA_019973975.1 of Trichonephila clavata. Lineage (NCBI taxonomy): Eukaryota > Metazoa > Arthropoda > Arachnida > Araneae > Nephilidae > Trichonephila > Trichonephila clavata. Next base: position 10,355 of record BMAO01030775.1, read on the forward strand.
CTGTTCTAGAGAGCAGTTTCTGGAGCGCTATAACGTTTGTTTATAACGAGTGCGTTTGCAACTACTGTAAATAGTTTGTTATAATATTTCTTTGTGTATAGATTGTCTCATTTTGTGTATAGATTGTCTCATTTTGTGTATAGATTGTCTCATTTTGTGTATAGATTGTCTCATTTTGTGTATAGATTGTATGTGTATAGATTTGTCTTCGTTTACTCTCCATTCGTCGTTTGTCCATTAATAAAATCTGTTTTTATTCACATAATTGGTGGTCTGCCTCTCTTCCCCTTGCAAATTCGAAACAATATATATTACTTCTAATATTTTTAATTATTTTTTTAAATCTTTTGTTGAGACAATATATATGTGTTTTTATTTTAACTAAGCCAATGCAATTAAATATGCTTGTAATAAATTTAATATAAATATCAAAAGGGAAACTTTTATAATGTTCAAAGTATAGATTTTAAATACGTATATGCCGTAAAATCCGGTGTATACGCGCACCTTTAACACAAAAAAATAGAATCGAAATTTATGGGCGCTCCGGGTATAAAAATAATAACTTGAAAAAAAAGACAAGCATATTTAAAAAAAATAGATTCTGAATACTGTTTATTTGAAAGAAATTACGTGCCAAACGAACGTAAAGGGTTGTAATTTTAGAAGTATACTATTTTTTTCAAAAGCCCGGGATAATACCTCGAAAAAATGATTTCTAAACATGTTGGCATTGCATGTGACAGTTTCAGATTTCTTTGTGAAAAAGGGAGTGCGAGTTATACGACGAATATACCTAAAAATAAAAAAATGTAGCTTGAAAGTATAGGCGCACGTTATAAGCCGGATTGTACGGCAAATGTAAATAGGCATACATTAAAACTGGGATCGTGAATCAGTGGCACGCGTGCCGTTGAGGACACGCGTCACAATATTTTTGGCATGCCACTGATCCAAATGGTTTCCTTTTTAGTTCAAAATAATAAAGTTCACAATGAAGTAATTGCCATGAGGGATCTCATTCGCGCTTTTGACGCTAAACTGTATGCTTTCAGAAACGATATTATTGCAAGAAACTAAAGTATTTCCCAAAATTGAAACAAATATCAAAGATTTAAATATACATGAGAAACCAGACGAAGAAAACGTTATAGAAGAATTTATTTTCGTAATTAATTCTTTAATCAAGGAATTTTCAGCGAGATGTGTTCTCAGTTCAAATAATCAAATAATTATCGGAAACTCTCAAGTTTATTATGCATCCAACGTGACTTTTTTGATGAATTAAACTTGTCCCAGTTCGACTGGTTGGAAATTGGAAGAATTTGAAATACAACTGATTGATTTCCTGTCTAGTTCAATATAGTTACAAAAAAATTTTGAAACAAGGAAAAACGTTGGAATTGATATATAGTAAAAATGCCAGTAATGAAAGTTTGCAAACATGGAATTTGATTCCAGACACATTTAACTGTTTGAAAAGGCTGACTCTGCTATTATAACCGCATTTTAATCTACCTATGACTGCTAGTAATTATTTTCAGAGATGAATAACATTACAGACTCGCTTAGAAACCGATTTACAGCTGACTCCAATTCAGACTACATTCTACTAAAAGTAACATCTTACCATCGTATTTTATAAGTTTTTTTACCATCTAATCTGCAACAACAGAAGTCACACTAATGTTACTTTAATATAAGAATTACGCGTATAACTAAGACATTTACTACTGTACTAGGCAGTAAATGTGTTTTTTCTTAGTGATTAAAGAGTTTTGAGTGTTAGTTTTATTATTTTCTCAACAATCAGAAGTCAAAATTATTTGATGGCATGTCTATACCTCATTAAATGTTTCTTTAGAAAAAATGGCACGTTGATCCGCAAAAGTTCACCACCCCTGCGTTAAAACGTATACATTAGGCGTTTCATTAACTTTTACACAGTCTTCGAATTAAATTAATGTTTTTCATTTCTACCCAAACTGTTTTTGGGGAACATAGAATGTTTCTTTTTCTGTACGCGTACTTCCATTTTTTGTTCAGTTTTTTCTTTAGTGTTTCGAGGAACGTATCTATCATAGAAAAGATAGTTATGATTATTAATGTCGAAGAATTTTTTTTTTCAATTTGGAAGAAATTATTCAAATTTAGGTCTTATTCTCTAACATCCTGCATGGATAGCCTTCAAAATTATTTAAAAAAATGTTTCGTCTTCAATTTTTTGTCTTGACATTACGATTACGACAAGACATTCCTTCTCTAAGGTGATTCTAATATGCACCAGCTCTAAAAAATAATTTCACAAATGATTTCAATGATTAATGTCACTTTTGTTCTTTGTCAAAATCACTATTTCTCCAATCATCAGAAAAAAGAAGAAAAAAATCCATTCCCTCCATTCGTAATCAAAAATTGCGCGCATAATTGCATCCTGCTTTAAAGTCCCATCACTTTTAAGGACAGCCAATAAAATCTAATGCACCCGAATTTATTGAAAAATATTTTATAGAGTCACATAAGAGAAAAGGGAGACGGAATAAAAAAATATGGCAGCGAAAGTTCCCTCCTGATAAGGTGAATGTTATCAGGAGTGCGTAATTTACGATATTTTTGTGATTTCGCTGATTCCCCATCAAAATCTATTATCAGGGAATCATTAGCCAACATTTACAGTTTTATGATCCGATAAAAGGTTGTTGATTAACGAGATTTTAATGACGGACCCAAAACTGTGAATAATGATGATTCCCTACGTAGTTAAAATTAAATTAAGCAAATGTGTAGTTTCGAGAGGAAGGTCTTTTCTTTCCGTTCTTGTTACCCAGTTTTGTTTGTGTTTTTTAAATTTTGTAAAAAAAAAAAAACAAGCACATTATACGGATGCTATTATTTTGATTTTCCACTTTAAATAATTAATATAAGACTACATGCTATTTATTACCATGCTCTTAAGATAGCGGTACGCAGTGGCGTGACGTACATCCCTGCAAACCCTGCATTGACGGGGGGGGCAGGACTTTAGGGGGAAGGCCGAAAGTCTGACGGAAGCTAAGTACGTACTAAGGTTTCTTTTCCGGGAACCCGAGATCCAAGGTTCCCGAAAAATCATAAGATTTCTGTACTTTTTCTATTCCCGGGAATTATACTTCTTTCCGGATTTCCCGGGAATCACACTAGGATTGAATTATCTATGAGGTAGCTATTTTTGACTTGACTATAGATTTCAACCTCGGACATCGTTAGCTAACCCGACTGTGGTAGTTTGCGATCGTTCACCCCGAACTTTTGGACGAAGGAATGTTCGTTAGCCCAACTATGGGGCAAGAGTGAAATATGAGAACTTTGGGGGTGAGAATTTTGCCAGCTATCTATGGAAGGAGTATCTGTCCAGATTAATTCCTGTATATCAAGCTTCGTTAACAAGAAGTATTGGGTTTTCAAGGCAATCGCATTTCGTAGCCAACCAGCACTATCTGATTGAAGTTCCAAGATGTTGATTTAAGTGGATAACGCAAGTACTAATTCTTAAAAATTCTCTTTTAAAATTTTTTTTCGGATACTTGTCTTTATTTTGAGCTATTTAATTGAATCAGCAATTTGATGAAGGGAATGAACCCACAAACTGTTTGGGGGAGAATATGTTTATAAGCAATCTCACAATTTTCCTTATTTATTATTTTTCTAAGCCTAACTTTCATGTGAGATTCTTATATTAATATTTATTTATATTTATGTAATAATAATATAGAATTCTGTAAACAAGAAATCGGTTATAGAAATAAAATATCTTAAAACAATAATTAATATTTTTAACGTACATAATCGGCACTTCAGCAGCAAATGAGTTTTAAAGTATTTATTAATATATTTATCTCTTAGTAGCAACATTAGAAAAATAATTGATTCAGCTTTGACTGGTTAATTTTTAAACGCATATGAGTCAGTAAAGGAACATTAATTTCAGTAATTATTTTTCAAATGTAAATTTTTAATTTACAAAATCTTCAATTGCAGCATTTTTTCCATGCCTGAGTGATAAAAGTATAAATTGCTTATGTTTTCTGAAATCTTATTTTAAAAATGATTAATCAATTTATTATATATTTTTTTTGCATTTTTCAGCTCATTATATAAATAAGAATTAATTTTGGAATGTATATGTATCCTTATTTTATATATTTATTATTAATTTTATTTAAAAATAACTTTTTTTAAAATTTTGATGTATTTCCGGGAACGACAGTTACATTTCCGGGCTTTCTCGGACAATCCCAGGAATGGAAAAAATCCTGGAAATCAGAAACTCTAGTACGTACACTTTGTAAGATCCGGCTCGGAGCTCAAAACCTGATTTTGCAGGAGGCTCTAATATTCTCCATAATGTCACTGTCGGTACATAATCTGCTCAAGCATGCCTAATAATTAGCACAGTTTCTTCAATTCCTACTATTAGTTCACTCTCTCCCTATATATATATATATATATATATATATATATATATATTTATCTTGTTCAAATTTTCAATCGATAATAAAAATACTTTCTATTTTTTCTTCCATTCAATTTCAAATACATTTTTTAAACTTGAAGTGGATAACTTGATGTTAATACAGTTTTTCAAATATTAGTTCATTAATTAAATTAAAGAATGAAAAAGTAAACAAAAATAATAGTCCAACAGTATAAAAAGAAAGGAAAATCGTTTATCGTGTGCCTGTAGTGCAATGGATAGCGCGTTGAACTTCTAACCCAAAGCTCATGGGTTCGAATCCCCGCTAGAATGGCCTAATTTAAGAGAATGTGATTTATTTTTTTACTATACTATTTTATTAGAATAATTAAATTTAAAAAATGAATAAATAGTAAAAAACAAAAATAAATAGTCCAACGCCATATATAGAAAGAAAAATGGAAAATGGCAAGGTAAATCTCTTTCAATTTTGTCACTAAGATTGTGATTCTCTCATATGTGTATACATATTTATATTAATTGTAACTATTTAATAAAAAGTATCTAAAATAAAATTTTTCTTTGTTGGCCTTGGTAGGAGTTGACTTAATTTTTTTATATTTATATTACTTGTTTAAAAATAAATATCGTAAACTGAAATTGTACTTCCTACTTCCACCCATTTTTGGTTGCCGAGTCAGCCTAGTAGTCACGGTCACGAACTCGTGGCCTGTGTGTCATGAGTTGTAGCTCTAGTGCCACTGAAGACCCGCTGTGTAGAGAGGCTGATATGTGTTACATTTGTCGGAATTAATGCTCTAGAAGAATGAGTGCCAGTTCAGATTTTATCCTCGTCACTTGACCTTTGTTCAAGGCCAATAAATAGTCTTCGTTTTGCTTTTTAGTGTCACTTTAATTCACACTCACTCTATCCTGTATTGTAGAGGACTTGATGCGCGTTACATCCAACGAGGCCCAGTCCTCACGTTCATGGAAGTTTGTACATAGTGATCCCCACTGAATTGTCCTCCTCGTCACTTGACCAAAGTTCTGAATTACGACGTTTGTCATTAATAGCCCTCGTTATTGCTTCAAAATGTGCCATTAACAAACAATCAACACTCTATTCACCTTTCCCCCTTTTTTGTGGAATTTTAGTAATTTGATAAATATAAATAAAACACAATTTTCAAAGCATTTATATATTTGTATTATTATTATTTAGTGAAGGGCACTGCCAAAGTATTTCCATAAATTTTACGAAAAAAGGTTCTGGCAACAGGAGATATCAAATTCCTTACGAAACACATTCGTAATGCAATGACATAGGATAAAATAGCCATTGTTGCTCCTTATCCCACAAAACCTGAACTGAACTGCAATGACTTGTGTTAGTTTGTATTGTGGAGGAAAAATAATTATCATGTCTGTTTAATTATAGTTTAAACCAATTTCCCGCTGGAGTAAAATTAAAAAAAAAAAAAGAATATTTCATTCATTATACTTGTAATAATTGAAAAATTAACTTCTCCATATGAAGATAAAGTTAGAAAATTAAATTTGCTAAAACTCAGTTTCACAAAATTTGTATCCATAATATACCAACTTAAATTCAAATAAGTTATATTTTTAGAAAGAACTAATTCACATTAAATGTAATAAAAAAATTATCAAAAATTTCATTTGTTGATTGCTCAAAAATTGGTGAAGAATTACTTAAAACATTTGATTTTACTATTGTTTTTTGTCTGAAAAACAACACTTTTATAGAATCTTGGTTTTAATATAAGGAAAAGTATTACTTGTTTAATGTTAATGCTCTTTTTGTGTGAGTTGCAGTATAATATGTATTCATAATTATACACCGATTTGAAAAGTATTTATCTGACCAAAAAGGAACAACAGCAATTTATTAATTCACACTATTTATTTATAAGAAAAATACTTCCAAAGTAAGAATCATTGTCCAAATTCTATCATTGGAAACGAAAACAGAAAGATCCAAGGAAAATTTCAACATCGAACTGAAATTTAAATTATTAACTTTTCAGATAATGCTAAGTATTGAAAAAGATCATAGTACTTTATTAATTCACATTATTCCATGAGGTAGTCTTTCTTTCTGATTCTTCATGGAATTCTTCTAAGAGACATTGGCCTAAAATAAGTTTAGCGGTTTTGGTTCTTCTGCAACATTTCCAGATCCAGGACTAGTTTAGTTGATGAATGGGATATACTAGAAAAAACAAAACAGGATTAGACCAACTAATTTTTCTAGTATTATCTGAAACAAAACAGGATTAAGGGTAATAAATCAGAATAATTTTCTTAATACCAATTTTTTTTATGTACCACATTTTTATAATGATTTTCATGCATTGTCATCCACTTCTGAGCTATAGTCCAAATTTCATCTCTAGCTCATCGGGAAGTTAGTTTAAAATCAATTACAAAATTCCACCCGGACAGACAAGAAAGCGAGTTAGTAAAAACATGGTAAAATGTATTTCAGACAATTGTATAAATCAATTTCCTTTTAACAATTAATATATTTCTAATATGAATTTTTACATACAACAAAAGTAATATTTTCTCAATGATAAAAAGAAACAAAATTTTTCATTCATATTACTAGCTAAGCACAAATTTAATATCAGGTAATAGGATAATTATATTAAAACGGGGCGGAAACTATTAGTTGTGCTTTGTAATTTATGTATAAAGAAAGCTTCAGGAAAATGCTTTTCAAATATTAATTTAATTCTAATTTTAAGTAATTAAAAAGTAAATGTAGCAGTGGTATTCTGGGAAAAGCATATTTTAAGATAAACATTTAACAACTAATATTTTTAAAAGGTTTTGGCGGAAGGGAAGAATGTAAATAACTTTTGAAGTTTTCTTTGAAGCATATAAAAAACAAGGCTATTCAGAAGAGTCCTTGATCAAGAAACTTGAATTGCTAATAAGTTTTTTTCTTTTATAAAGACTCCAGTTGTACAAATAAATTATCAGACAAATACCTCTTGGGGGTTCATAAATTTCTGAAGAAATTTGCTCTCGCCTGTTAAGATTATAGGGGTTAGATAAAATCTGCTTTCTCCAACGGTTACCTGCGCATGTTGACATTACAGGCAATGAAAAGGCGGATAAACTGGCGAAAGAAGCCAGAAATCTTAAAAATAATAACTTTGTCAACGTTATCTTATTAGATGCAAATGCTGTCGCAAATTTCAAATTGAGAGAGAAGTCAATTTCTGTGTAAAGTACCAAATCTGTAATATAAGTGGAGACTGCCTTATAACAAAGACTATTGCTAGGTTAAGAATAGGTCATCACAGAGGAATGAGATTTGATAGGAATGGTAAAAGAACTTATAGGAATTGTGATAACTGTTTAGATATAGAGCTAACTCCTGCTCATATTTCTGACTGTTCATCAATTCTTGCTGTTCTTCAAGAAATAAGGGTCCTGTTTTCGTCAACAAACCTCTATGTGGGTAGTATTGAACAGATTGCATGAACAGTCCTCTGGGCCCATGATACTGACTGATTTGGTCCTGTCATGGACACGATCTCCTCATCGTCAACAAAATATTTCAAAAAATTAATTTGTTAATGAAAACTCATGAGCCGATATATAATTTCAAACAAAAATGATTAGAAAAGAAATTTCAGATTAAAAGTGAGGTTCGAAGTGCATTTTATTTCTTATTAAACCTTTGAATACCGCAAAATACGCAATCATTTTCGACGTGATTGAATGGTTTTATGAGTTTGTTATATTAATGAAATAAATTAACCTCAATTGCATTAAAAGGGACGGTTCTTTTTCTGAAAAAGCGGAATGAATAATTAATTCATTATTTTCCTTGAGCGAAGATTTTTCAAGAGGTCGTTATGAAACGAGATAAAAGAGAAAAATGCCTCGGGAAGAGACAGGAGTTCAAAGCCTGGGACAAAAAGTTAAGTAATTTTCAAAGCGCCATAAAAACTATACAACAATGGAAGGTCTTCTCTTGCTAACAATGAATAGAGGCATCATCTACAGAGTTTTCATTTACCCATTCATACATAAGGGTTAAAAAGTCATTTTCAAAAATTCAGCGGCTCCTTTTCACGAAATCGTTCAGGGTAAGTGATCATGAATGAAACCCTCCCCCCCCACCCCTTATTATTTTTTCTCTCTCTCTTTCTCCCTCTTTTAAAACGGAACAATTCCCTTCTTAAAAATTTTACATGAATGCAGTTTTTCTCCCCCTTTTAGAACGAAATGAAATAATTACTACTACAACCACCGACTTAAAAACGAAACGGGGGGTGGGGGAAAAGTCAGTAGCGAAATCTCGCAAGGGTATCTAGGGAGGTTCTCATTGTTGAAAATGATGAAATACATAAAATTTTAGTCCGACTTTAAAATATAGCTATTTTTCAGTTCTTAACTGGCTCATTAAGTTGGCCTTTTTGTGCCTGTGCAAGGTTTTTATTCACTCTCTCAGACCCCCCTCCCCCCATCCAGAGGATTTTCGCATACGATCTAGGGTGCACGAGGCCTGCTTTTAAAAGAGAATGGGTTACAAATGATAGTGTACTGTGCCAACCCGACTCTGTGGGCAACGTAATTGACTTAATTGGCGTTTTCAAGGTTTATAATTTTGAATAGCGTCCTTTGTTGGCATCCGTCACGGAGCGTGGCGACATTTTTTGGCGACAATGGCGCATCTAGCGCATCGGAACCGCATGGAGAATTCTTTTGAAGCTACAGTCCGGATAATTTCTCATTATTGTATTACTCCTTTATGTAGCCCTCTTTTATTTTTTTTTCTTACTGTCGAATTTTTTTTTGTTGTTGTTTTGTTTTCCTGCCCTCCCTCTCCGTTGCTACACAACGCACCCTTTCTCCCTTTAATTTCTTATTCTTTTCCTCTATTATTCATTGCTGCTACTTCAATTCTCGAGCTTTTTTTTTAATTTTAAGACTATTATTATATTTTTTATTTTCTACAACCCCTTCTTCCACACCCCTACTGTCTTTTCAACTCGAAACACGAGTCTTCTAACTCTTGAAAGTGCCAAATACAATGCTAACTGCAACCGTGCCTCTCACTTCTGAATGAACCCCCTTTTTTATTCTTATTTTTTTCCTCAACGCTTTTAATTTTTTTTTATCTCTCTCTCTGTTACTTATCGCTATTATTTTTACACTTGGTTTCTATAGCCTCGTCTATTGTTACTTCACAGCGCTACACCCACATTTTTTTTTCTTTTTCTTTCTTTTCCTCCACACTTCTTTCTCGTTTCATCAAATTAATGATATCCTTTCTTCATAAAAGATTCACGGGAACTATGATAAATAACGAAATAATGGGGGAATAAATAAAGGAGATCGGAAGCGATAAATGGAACTTAAAAGATTCAACAAATAGTGTTCTCGCATCAGTAATTTATAAAGATACCTGTGCGGTAATGTCTTAGTTAACAGCAACAAAAGACAGGGGCGAGAGAGTGGGGCGAATATGTGCAACGGAGGGAAGAATGGAGATGTTTTGTAATCGGACGTTTCTTCGTGTTAAGTAACGATTAAGTAGCTCAAATGTTTGTTTGGAAGAAGATCTTTTACAATTTCTTTCACAGGCGACTTTTTATATTGGAACTCAATACGAATATTGAAAGAAAATAGAGGAGGGGGGGGGGGAGAACACCCCGCACGAGTGCTTTTACAGCGTGGAATATCTTAAAATTGTATTCGCTTAATAACTTTTCGCTGGGCTCAAACTTTTTATGTAGATAAAAGGTTCCAAAATTAAAATAAATTAGGCTTAAGTTAACCTGTAATCTCCAATATTCTTTTACAGGATTCTCTCTGGAAACTCTTTTTAAATGGAAAAAAAATTGCTCCAATAGTAGAATAAATTTAGGTTTTTGAGTTAGTCTGTTTTCGTCTAATATTCTGTTGCAGGAACCCCACTAAAAATTCTTTTTAAATAGAAAAAAAGGTTCCATTATTAGAACAAATTTAGTCCGTCTAATATTCATTTACAGGACCCACACTAAAAACTCTTTTTAAATAGAAAATGGTTCCAATATTAAAATAAATTTAGACTTGTGTTCACCTGAGGTTCCACGTAAATGTATAACCATTACAGTTACAGGACTCACACTGTGCAGACTTTTTTAAACAGCATTATTGTTCCAATATTAAAATAAATTTAGGCTTAAGTTATGCTTCTTTTTCTAATATAATGTTGCAGGATTCATATTGAAAAGACTTTTTGAAATGCAATCAAATGTTCCAATGTTAGAATAAACTTAGGCTAAGTTAGTCTGTCTTCTCTTGATGTCCTGTTACAGAACCCTAGCGGAAAAACTTTTTTCCACCAGAAAAATTGTTCCAATATGGCTTCAAATCTACGCTTTAGGCTTCTTCGTCTAATATGTTGCAGGACGCAAACTGGAAATCTTTAAATGGAAAAAAAATACTTCAAATTAAAATTAATTTAGGCTTATAAGTTAGGCTATTCTTCGTCTAATGCTATATTACATGATCCAAGCTCGGAATGAAAATAGTGCTAATAAAAATGCAAAATAATGTTCGCTAAAATAAAATTACCCGTTAAAAATTATCTATAAAGAAAAGCCAAATGATAATAGTAAAAACTGAATTATTTCAAACCATGATATGTAAGTTATAAATTACGTTGTGTTTAATAGTATTAGTGTATTTATAGTGTCATTGTAACGAAGCTATTTTTTATCAGCTCTTATTGTTAATTCTTTAAATTTAAATTTTGTTATTTTATTAATATGTAACATTATAATATTTTTGGATTAATTTAAATCTTCTTTTATATGTAATTGCAACTCTGTTTGAAAAAATATTGATAAATATTTTACTTTTCAAGTAAGCAAGCAGAAAAGTTCCCTTGGTCCATGGTCAGGTTGTATCAATAATTTATATAAGTTTTATTTACATCTAAAAATTCATAATATAATAATGACAATAAAAATAAAAAGAACTATTGGAATGAAAACTTAGAAAAATGTTTTGTAAAACTGATTTATCACAGAAGGGCTAAGATTTTTCATTCCTGAATTAAATAATAAATTTTGACCTTAGATTTAGCTTTCTTAAAGTTTAAAAGCCATTTTTATTTCGAGGGGTAAAAGGCAAGTAGTAATTTTTCATCCATAAATACTAAAATAAAACATAGTATCGTATAATGATATTATAAATGAGAACAAATTTGTATTTCTTTTTCATTGGGGAACATGCCAAGAAAGTCATCTTATAAATACAAAAAATATAGCTCAGCAAAGCATGAATCTATCACGTGATGTAAGAAAAGGATTGCACTGAAAGGAAACAATGCGTTTACTGTATAATGGCAACATTACTATAAAAATGTTCCATTTATGGATCTTGGGAAATGTTATAAATAGTTTCAATGTCGGAAAAGTTTTTCTCGGTATTTTTATTCTTTTTAATTTTGTAATACGAATATAAATGAAAAGTCATATATTTATCTATATTTCTTAATAAGAAGATTTTTTTTAAAACTATCATTTTGTTTTAATATCAGAAGCTTCTTTAGAAATGTATTATAAAATGCCTTAACTGGTTTCTTTGAAGAAAAAAAGCTTAACATTTATTAAAATTATTTTCAATGTTAGAATCGACATAAAATTTTAAGTAAAGTTTTGGGTATATGTCAAGAAAATTTATAATATAACTATTTATTACAATCTATATGTTTGAAAAATACTTCCATAATATTAGGAACAATTCTATTGAAAAATTTTTTTTTAATTGATGCAATACCAATAATGAAGACAAACTTTAGAATTTAAATTTTTTAATTTTATTTCAATTGTGAAAGGGAAAACATTTTTAAAATCATCAATTGAAGAAAAAATTCCATATTTAGCTAACCTTATTTTTATAGTTTAGTAAATTTTTTAAAAAAATTACACATTTTTAAACCAGAACAGCTAAGGCTAGCTGGAGGGGGGGGGGAGAAAAATTCATTGTACGCAATAGTTTATTTGTTCTTTTTTTGCACAGTCAGATTTATTTAATTAAATAACAATAATTGGTAATGTAACTGTAATGCAAATGACTAAATAAATTTGTTAAAAATGAAGAAAACGTAAGACTTTTGGAATTTTCCGAAGAAACTATAATATACAGCAGTCCGAAAAGTATCCATTCAAAACGCGGTAATTTCAGTTGCATACGAAATTCACAGTTTCGTTTAATTTTTGGAAATTAAATTTTTAAACGGGTAATTCTTTGAAAATTGTTTAATAAACTCTTGATTTTAAAAATCGAATTACTTTTGGGTTTATTAGGACAAATGCCGTAATGTGTTGCTATACAAAACATCTTGCAGCGTTTTTGCGCTGAAAAACATTTCTTAGGAATAAGCTTGTGTTGTGTTTCTCAAACTGTGGGAGCCCCCCCCACCTTTTGGGGGATGATAACCCTACAAGGGGGGCGCGAGTGTATCGAAAAGTCGAAA
>BMAO01030776.1:0-18457 GCA_019973975.1 Trichonephila clavata
TATTTTACCAAAGCATTTAAATAAAAAAAAATATTCATAGTGATTCTCTCCAGTGTTATCGTGATTTAAAAAAGAACTTAGAAACACTCTTTCTGATCCTAATTTCTTCTTCTTGGCTCCATCAACTGAGTAATGAACTTTTAATTTCAAATTTCCAATATTGACCTTTTGAAATATGTTTCCTTTAATCATTAAGCAGGGATATTAATTTGACCAACTTAGTACTTCATAAAGTCAACACATGAAGTCATGTACTATTAATAATAATTTCTAGGAAACTAAAAACTACCAATAACAGCCAATAAATGCATATTATGTAAGGCACAAATCCTTTTACTTCTTGTATGGTATTAGTAAAATATAAATTGGTGTATGTTCTTCAATGATTAGTTTGAGGTAAAATTGTGAGCAATGATACCAGTTTTAAAGCTGAAACATTGGCCTAAATTTTTAAAATCTATATCTGTAGTTATAATTTGAATACAGTATTTTAACTATATTTCCTAAGTGCAGTACTGTGATGGTTTTGACAGAGGTTTGTTCGCAGCTTCATGTGTTGGTGTTCACATTTGGTTTCATAAAAAAAAATTACTACATATACTTAGAATTTCAGTTTTTCTGGTTTTGTTAATGTTTTTTACACGGTATTTGGTAGTGGAAACTACCTTACAGTATTTTAATTGCAATTATATTATTAGGATTAAAATCTTAGAGAAATTTTAGAAATACCATTTTATTTTACTCAATTTTTCTTCTATTTGGGAAAAATAAGGTTACCTGACCTTAAAACTATTCTTAGCTCAACAATCTTAGTTTTTAAGCTAAGAGCTTGGTATCATACTACTGTGACAATCTTTTCTTACCTATAATATATTATTAAGTTTATCTACATTGTTTGGTTTTAAAATAGATTCATGGCAATTCAATATATAATTAATGATTACGCAACATATTTATAATAAAAAAGCTCCTCCATTAATATAACTAATGGATATTTGTTTCATGGGTACAGGTTTCACTGTCATGAGTTTATCAAACAGACAAAGTCCATTAATTAAAAATTCAGTTGTAAAAAATTTCAAAATAATTAGGAAATGAACAAAATCGATGCTAGACTTTTCTTTTATTGAAAATGTATCCTGTATTATAATACTTAAATAGTATATCAGAGGTATTTCCTGATTAATTAAAGAAGCTAATTGTTACATAATTAAGGGATGTTAAATGAGAAACATGAATTGAAATTAAACTGACACGAAATAATTAGAAGGAGGAGAAATAAAAGTTTGAAGCAAAAGTTAATTAGCTCAGTTTGCTTGGTAAACATTTAGTTTTAAAAAGCAAGGTTGAGAGTGAAACCTTAGCTTTGTCTCTAACTACGCCAATATTTATTGTATACTTAGAAAATGAAATCACTGGGAATAAGACTAGCGTAACAATTTTCATCCCGCTAATACAAAACACTTGTTTAAATGTTTACTGTTAACTAGATAGAACAAGAAAAAGCTGATTTACCTTTTCTTATAAAAACAAACATTTATATTACTGGAAAAAATTCCTTGGTTTTATTTTAATTGAGGCCAAAGAGAAAGTTTGTTTTGGAATTTGTAGGAATAAAACTAATGATTTTTATCCATACTCTAAGATGGTATGAAAAAACAAATGCTATTTTTAAAAAAATATTACTCATATTTGAAATCAGTGATGTATATGATTTTTCAAAAATCATACTTCAAGGGAATCAAATCTGTATTTATTACTTAAATGATATATGTTATGCTTCGATTATAGCAAACATGAATAAAAGTGCCAAAATTCCTATTCAATAAAAATATTGTTTTTGCCATTTAGAGAAGATATTTTTAAAATTTTGACAGCAAAGGTTTCATTTTAAAGATTCTTCTCTTGGCATTCCTTATAAAAATCGAAATGACTTCTTATTACACAGAGCCAACTGTTAATAAATAAATAAACTAAATACTATAACGTAATGAAAATATATTACATCTTCCTTGCATTATCGTCAAAAATAACACAACTTCATTATCGATGAATGCCATACTTGTAACACTATCACCGACCATTTTCTTTAAGATAACATATTTCTTTATTAATACTCAAAATTAACTACAATAGTCTATCACTTATATTATTGTTTATTAGCGATAACTTCAGAATTATTTATTATGAAGGTGCAGATACAACAGCAACGATTGTGCTGAAGCAAGGATCAATATTGATAAGTATACAATAATTTGCCTACGTTCAAAAGCATGTACAGGATTTTCTTTTATTTTTAGTGTGGTTAAAATAAAATATACACCTAAAATCGTTTTAAGAATATTTTTACAAGAAAAAATATCTAAATGCAATTATTTAGCACAAAAAAATGAAGAAAAAGTGACACATTTTGAAACATTCTCCTTTTATGAAAAATATATTTATTAAAAAAGATAGTTTCTTGTATTTATATAGAACTTCTATAAGCCTGAAAAGGAATTTTAAAATATTCGCTTTTTTCAGTTATTCGTAAACGAAATAATAACCGAAGTTTTTGTTAAATTTTCTTATCTATGACATATTAAATTATGAATAAATCCTATTTTAATTTATAAATTTAAAAATCCTTGTTCAGGTTCTGTAAATAAGTCTTAGATATACACAGTCAAAATATTATTATTATATGAGTCACATGTAAAAAAAAAAACGCTTCATTTATACTCTGATGAAAAATTACGGTTCAAAAAACAGCCAAATACTTAGATTAAAAAAGAACTACAAGAAGGTAACAATGTGCATTGTAAAGTATTATTCAGGTAAAATTTTATCCATACATTTTTTACATTATTTTTGTATTAAAAATGCTCTGAAGCAAAATAAGGAAAAATACGCAATTATTTATTAATTGCATTTTTCAATAAAATGGTTTTTACACTTTTCACGTACGTAAAGTTTATTAGAAAAACCCGTGTAACCACTTTACGTCTTTTCAGAAAACAGAATTTGTGTTAGAGAGATATTGTAAAACCACTTGATTGAAAAAAGAAATCCAATCTGTGGACTTGAAGTTTCAGAACAACCTTCCCCTTCCCCGGAAAAAAAAGGTTTCTGTAAATAGTAAGACATTTTTGTGAACTTCACATCTTTTGAATTTCTTTAGTAAATAAGTTCTAAAGCTCACTTTCAATATCTTTTTACCACTGAAATCTACCATCGTATTTTCTCCATCCTTTAAAAATTATTTGAACGTGAGAAATTTTTGTTTAAACTGAATATTCAATTCATAGCCTAAGGATACGATGTCTTTGTTTAAAAAAATGCAGCTATTTTTTTTTAAATAAATGTTTTGTGGCATCACATTATTTTTGTTTATTCAAGATCAATACAGGATGAAAATATTAATAATCCTTTGATCATCTTCAGTATTTTACAAGATACTTTATTATTTTTAGTTAAAATGAATGGGTTTGGTTGATTTTAATATTCGTAAAAATAAAACATTTTTTTTAATATTTTGCCTCTGCAGATATATTCTTTTCGAGTATACCTTATATTCACCACATAAATATGTGTTTTACACCAATATTCGGAAAAGTTATTCAGATTTGCTAGTATATAACTGTACCTACTTTTTCTTTTCTATTTTGAATTCTTCTTATAAAATTATTTTTACTTAATAATTTTCTTTTTTGTTGGCATATGTTTGTCGTTATGTATCCAGAAAGTCTTGGTACTAAAAAAAGAAACGTTTAAATAACCAATCAACCAAATTCTTTTCCATCAGTTGTGTTGTAATGAATTCGAATATTCATATTGACATAAAATTAGAAATGTTTATTTTAGATCTTTAATTACTTTATTTTTTTATTTTCTGCATTGGTTAATTTATTGCTTGTTATATTTATATCATAATTATTTTCCTTCTTATCCTTTGACTTGAGCTGGTATTGAAAATAATTTTGAAATTTGGTTCTTTTTAGTTCTGTTTTGTATTTATTTGTTGTTATTTGAAACGAAAAAAAAAGAATATTACCAAAATTTTTTATAGGTATTTTACATCAAAAACTAAATATTTATCAATTTTACAGTGATTATTGTAATTTAAACTTACCTTTATGTTAAATCTGTTAAAAGTAATATTTTCTCATAAACGAATTACTTGTCCATTCTAGATTCAGTTTTTATAATACAGATTTACAGATTAATCTTTTAAAATCTAATGTACCAACGACAGCGTAAAATTTATTTTATTTCATGAAATACACTTTTTAAAATTCAAAAAAATTTCAACCACACATTCGAAATGAAACTCGTTTCATTTCTTAAAGAAGTGGAAGTGTAAGTTATGTTTAATTTTATACAAATTTTTTTCTCTCGATTTCAAATATATTTTCGGAAAATAAGGATGTTTAACTAAGAATTAACTCTCTAAGAATATTAAAGTGTTTACTGTGAGATTTCATTTAACAAATTAAACTTAGTCAAATATTTGAAATGTAATTATTTAATTTGATTACTGAATCCAAAAGGATTTCTTCCTTAAACAGAATAAATTATAATCATCTTAAGTATAAATATGTCATTAGCTAAAACCAATCCATTCCTTTCAACTCAAACATCCCCATAATTAGTAAAATAAATTTATAAAGAACGCTTTAAATTTAATCAAATTTTGTTTTGACTATCAGCTTTAGTTTAAAGTATAAGAATCTTTCAAATTTTAAAATCATTCTGTAATTCCAACTTCAAAAAAGAAATTTTAACATTTTTGCTATAATTTAATAAGTATACGCATTAATTTTACCCAGCATAATTAACACTTACTTACTGGAAACATATTTAGCACACGCTAAATTTAAAATAAAAAAAATCTCAATTTTGTTTTTTTAACCACACAGAGTTTAATTAATTATATGAATAGCTTACTTGTATTAATTTTGTTTACATATTAAATAACAAATCTTTTGGAAAACAAAATAGTAAAAAATTGGGAATTCAAAACAGTGAATTTGCTTGGGCAAATATTGATTACTTAATGTTTTAGTAAATTCTCATCTTAAAACATACATCGATTCGATAGGTGATAATCACATAAATGAAAAATAAATGTATTTTTCTCAAAACAATTTTTTTAAAAAAATTTGATAAGTAATACTGATCACTTCGTTTTGAATTAATCATCAAATGAAATATGAGGAGTTAAAAGCCTTATTTAAACAATGTTAAGCCTTAAGTGCTATTAAATTTATCGGAACTTCAAATTAGCTTAATACACGTTTAATACATTTGTAGATTGAACAAAACAATGAACTAGATGTGATCTTTATATTCCATATTACAGATAAAAAAAATGTTTGATCAGACATTGTTTAATTTAATCTTGTTTAGTATCATCAATACTACGAGATTTTGTCTAATTTTGAAAGAATATGGCTTCAAATATGTAGATGTAAATTACATATATTTGCTTTTTCACTTCATAGAAATTGGCAAAATTGCATGAAAAATAATTAAAAATCAATAAATTAGTTTTTAAAAGCATAATACAAAAGAGTGATGACCAAAATTTTGGACACACACAAATTGCTTTATCGAGATTAAAAAAGTCACTTATAGACATTTTTGGAAATGATTGTGTGAAGAAAAATATTTGAAATTGAGTCAAAAAATAAAACTAAACAACTTTTTAAACTGTATATTTCGGCATTGACTGTTAAACTTCCGTATCCTCTTTCAAGTTATTTTACGAGATAAGTTAAATCACTACTTTTTATAGTCACAACATTATGAAGACACACAACAGCCACATACTCACATATATATGATGGATACACAAATACAACGCCATAAGAAATCTTCCAGTGGGTGTGCTATTGGTATACCTCAGTACAAAATGAAAAATATTAACATTACAAGGCATATGTGCAAGTAAGGTGCGCGGATAGCATCTTCTACAAAAGTAGTGTAAAGGGAATGTAGATGGCTGAATTCAAACTCTAGAATTGTGTTTGTCAACTAATTTTTAGAGTTAGAAGCTTTGCCATGTATATCTTCAGTATTACTGAGATCAATACAAAAATAATCATGACTAAAAAACTTCTGATTATCTTTCCGAGAAATCGTTATTCTTAATGAACGAAATTGTTAGAGTGGCTTGGATACTATACAGTGGTGGTAGGTGGAGTATATAAAAAGGGATTTTACTGTTTCACACACCTCTCAACCGAGCATGATGTCAGGTATAATGAGAGCGTTTACCATGAAAGATCATACTACTACACCAAAGAACATAGAGCAGAATTTAGGTATTTTATACAACAATTTATGATCCTCCAAAAAAATCACCGTTGTCTGATTTAGAAAGGAATTTCAACAAAACTCTAATTGTTACCGTTATGTTTGACTGGACAGCATGTGTATGTGAATAAAAAGGCCTCCTGAATAGAAAACATGAGCAAACTAATAGCATGACATTTTCCTTTCGGATAAAACAAGATTCTGTCTTCAATGTAACAACTGTTTTAAATGTGTCTCTCGGTATTACAGTAAGAGACAGTATAACTCATATTATGCGCCATGTTTTAATTTCAGTTGAGATGACATTATATTTTACTCCCTCACCTGCCTGTGCACATTTCCAGTACACTTAACAGCTTTCACTATATGCCTGAAGTCTTGAAGCCTATTGCTTGTTTCCTTCACCATTTGCATGCAGTTTTCAACAGCCGAATTCTTACTTGGCATACATCATTCAACAACTGGCTCAACCTTTAACCCCTGTGCTCATTCACTTGTTGAACTTCAGCATCGTCTGGGGTCAACACAGGCGTACGTACTCTAGGAGAACTCATCCCAATACTATTTTTCAACACGGCGACATGTCACATTAATTATTATTTATCATGATGGATGTGCAAATAACTATTGATTCTTGTAATCTGAAAATTGTACTAAGGATGTTATTTTTTAATCAATGTTGTTTATGTTATGTTTTTATTCTAATATATAATATCACTTATCCTTCATAATGGAACAATTTGGATTGCTACAATATATATATGCAAAAAAAATTAAATTGTTAAAAACAAAATTATTTTTACTTAGTTTGACTTATCTTTATAACAAATGTTCTGAAAACATACAATAAAGAAAAATATTTTATTGATTAATATGTAAATTTAAAGTTAGCTTTATGCATGAAATATTTTAAGTTTTCTGTATTTTATGTTTCACTTAGGATAAATAACAATCCTTTCACCAAATATTATAATGGATAAATTTCACAGTTCTTATAACAAAAGCAAATAAGCCATACATGGTCTTTGCATGAGATATTGATATCGATCATGAATAAAAACTATTAATGCTTCATCCACTTAGAATTTAAAAAAAGTTAATATACATATTAAAAGAATATTGTGGCACGTAGTGGTTTAACAAAAAATATTACTATAGTTTATGATTAAATCTGTGAAGGCTGAATTTGCTAATATAAATTAATTACTACCAGCCCATTCATCTCAAGAAAATAGCGAGTACAGTGTCATGTTCCAACATCCACTTCCTTATGAAAAACGACTCGTCCTATTTTTTTAAAAAAAAATCTCAAGAGAAAAGAAACAAAAAAAAAAATGAAAAAAGTTCGGGAAAGACAAAACGGATACAAGAACACTAAACATTTTTTTTTTATTTTGAGTCTTTACTATGGACAGTTTTTTTAATCCTCCTTAGTATATCATACAAAAAAATATGTATATTTCTCAAATATCTCTAAAAGAAAAAAAATTCAAATGAAGAAAAAGTATACAGTTAAAATATCTTTGAAATGTGACCGAGATTAAATAAAATATATACTAAAGAAAAAAATAACATTTTTGAAGTTAAAACAAGCATCTTGTAGATATTCCCCAAGGGAGCTAGCTAATTGCATATTCATGTTTCACGGTAACAGAATTCTTATTGAAATCGAAACCACGTGGTTTCCTTATAAGATATTTTTCCAGTAAAGTATTATTTTTTTCGCTTCTCTTTTTATACTTGTTCTGAAACGAAGAAGATTTATTTTTTTATTTGAATAAAAAAGTGAACAAAGCAGATTCTTTTACAGTAGTGTATTATTTTTTCATATTTTGATGCTCCTTTTTTTACAAGTCAAAATATAAATATCAGGGTTGTGGAAGAAACGGGAAATCGTTTTTCGATGGCTTTAGAGCTTCAGACACGGTCTTCACAGTATAAATCACTCGTAGAATTTTCCATCTTAGGTTTAAGAACCCAAAAAACATTCTTGCAATTTATCGATTATTCTAAAAAAGATGAAAAATCGCTTTTGACATAAGCTATTTTGTAATGTATTGTTATTTTTACCCTTTGTGTTTTCAAAACAATATGATGTTTTATTCTGTTGGACGTGCAGGAAAACATGTTATTATGCCTCAATTCCAAAGATATTTCTATGCCGCATTGTTGCATACAAAAATCTCCGGGTAGCAAAAAGAAGCAGTTTTAAAACAAAAAATAAAGAACATTTGCTAACCACTTTTTTCCAAACAGCTATATATCACATTTTTAATATATTTAGTCATCTCAAATCTTAAATATACATAAATATGTATGAAAATTATTTTTCTAAGAACTATTTTAAATGTATATATTTATTACAATATGTAAACTTACTTATAATGGAAGATACTATCGAAAAATGAGAATGGTTCTCATATATTTTGATAGTCTAGTATACACTTATTATTTATTTTTAATATACAAGTTACTTTAGTTGATTACAAACTAAATTTTCAAAAGTGTTTTGTTCAGCTTTTATAAATTTCTAATTGAATAAGATTAATTAAACTTTAAAGGAAAAATTTAAAGTAGGAATATTTAAATTGCTTAAGTTGGTTGGAATCCTCTAAGCCAATATTGTTTAAAAAATCCTTTTCAACGAACCTTTTCGAGAAATATGTTGCAAAAATATTCTGAAACACTTTTTGCACCTTTAATATTTTATAAAAATGAGCTTTTTTCTTAAAAAATCTTAAATAGACAATTTTTTGAAAAAGTTCTTTTTGACACGCATTGAGGAAAAAGAGTGTTTTGACATACAAGAAATTGTAAATACATATAAGCTTTATTTTCCAAAATACTCAATTGAGTAATTAATACTAGAATATATAAATAACGTATCAAGTATTTTTTGTAGACATTAAGGAAATACTTTCTGAGAAAATATATATCGAACCTTCAAAAATCACTTTTTGAAAAAACCACATTTCTTTTTGCTTGTTTGAAAAAAGGAAAACAAAAACTCAACTTATTAAAACATTCTAACACTAAATATTGTAAATTTTCATCATTTTTCAATTTTTATTCTTCTTTACTTTTTAGTCGTTTTTTTTCCCCATTTTAACTTCCTTAGCTCTTTACAAACTGCCATACTTGGTCCTCGTTAACCTTTCATTTTTTAGTTTTTCCGAGTGATAAGTTGCATATTCTCATGATTCTACGTTAACCTTTTTTTTTAAAGTTTTCAAGTTTTATTGATTTGTCTTTGTTTAATGACGTAATAAAATCATATATGCCAAAGGAAGGTGTTTCTTTGTGCAGAGACGTACATATGGAGACAAGAGACTGAATAACATTAAAGATGCTTCCTTGTAGGCATTTCTTTAGAAATTCTGGGTCAAAAATGTTTCTAAAGAGATGCCCAATGGCTTCAAGGACAGCAGATGGAAGCTTTTGTTTTAGATAGTAAACTTTACTTTCACAAGCCAAAGAGCAATTGAAATGATTATGTTTATTGTGTCCATTGAAATCGGTGGCTTACGTATTAATGTGATTTGCTAGTGATAGAAAGTAAAACAATGTATTTTTGCAAAAGTTAATAGGCTAAAGAATGTTAAAAGAAATTATCTGAAACTGGCTTTTTTTCTGAAGGTTTTAGGTTTCCAGTACCCTGTAACAACAAACTTTTTAATGATTCCATTACTTATATCAAATTTATACAAAAACATTTTTACTCTGAGTCTTTGTTGCGATGCAAAAAAAGTGTTTGCTTATAAAAAATTAAATAATATGATAA
The DNA here is from genome assembly GCA_019973975.1 of Trichonephila clavata. Lineage (NCBI taxonomy): Eukaryota > Metazoa > Arthropoda > Arachnida > Araneae > Nephilidae > Trichonephila > Trichonephila clavata. The sequence continues at coordinate 10,079 of BMAO01030776.1, forward strand.
GTAAAAAATACTACTGGTTTGCAAGAGTAAACTCTTGAAAGATTAAATTTTACCAAATTAAAAACGCACTGAAGTACCAAAAGTTACGATAATATCGTAAGGGACCTATTTTTTACCCAGCTGCACCTCAACCAGGCATTGACTTAAAAAGTCGTCAAAAGTTCCCTGAGAAGTTGATGTGCCTTGCTTCTTCTTCAACTCTTCGTACTTACGAAAGTGCTATCACAAACCGAATATGCGTACATTTCCTTCAAGTACTTATTGAAATTCATGCGTGGTGATCTTGGTGGGCAAATAATTCTTTGGACTTATCCAGAATGCTCCTTATAAGACAATCGTAAATAATTTCTGTATGGTGGCAAGGCGCATTGTAAATCTGGAACATTCCAGCATTATTTTCGTGCATGATATCCATGAAAGGCGAAGTGAATGAGTGAGTGAATATTAATGTCACACTGTTCAGCTACACGAGTGCTTTTGGCGACGGACCTCGTCATTTTGAACCCTGGTCAAGTGACGAAGATGAAAACTGAGCTTGCACCCACATCTCCTAACTATCACACCAGACCAAAGGTAGGACGTTTGAGATCTCGACAGCTTTAACGTGCATCGCTCCTCTACACGGCGGGTCCGTAGTGGTATTGGGCTCGAACTCGTGACAAGCCAGCCACGATCCGATACCTTGACCACCAGGATACCGTAGCCACCCATGAAAGGCTGAAAATGAACTCCAAATAGCTATAAAGGACCATTTCTTCTTAATGTTTGATTCAGTTTGACCGTATGACACGGATCATGATATGTAAAAGCAGTTCACACTTCTTCGGAGTCACCGTCATATTGCAAAATGTCTGGTTAATAATTTAATTCCCCTGGCCTTGTGAGGCCTGCACCACATTTGAAACTTATTATTAGCTCTTACCAGCTGGAATCATTACATATACTACCAAGAAATTTTTTTCTAGGTCACATAAGGTCATATAAATGTGTTTAAGAGATTAGTGCGGGTACTGAAAACGAGAGTATGTTACTAGTAAAGAAACTCAACTTGGTTTTCTGCTGATATAATCTTTCAACACTAAATTTTATTGCAGTGTCCGCATTGGCAAGTCATTCAAGCATTCCACAAGACTTGTTGCTGTTATTTAACTCAATATTTCGTGTTTGGTAACACTGACTATTCTACACAGACATTGGTGGTCTAAGGTCATTAAGTAGAAACGGATGGTCTCTGCTGAATCCATCCATGGTGGGAAAAAATGTCTAAATTCCATATTCTCAAACAAATATTGATACTGTGGATTAAGGAATGCCTAATATCGAAATGGTTTTTAGGCAACTGAATGGTTCATACATGTGCGTCTAGCTCCAACTAGCATCCCACGAGCAAAATCATAAATATCCGTCGAGCAGCCAGAATTAAGGGGTCTAAGGGGTGTTAACAATTTTTTTTTTCGAATTTTCGAAAAAAATATATCTTGTTCTTCATTTTTTTCTGAACATTTTGATACTAACCACGTGACAATACTCTAAAAACTTCGAAAGTTATTCAAAAAATTGCAAACAGCAATTTAGTCATAACAACTTTTAAATGGACAGATGCCACGCCCATTTATTTTTAAATTTCTGCATACCTTTCATTTTTCTGTTTTTAATAAGCCTCACGAAATATTTTAAGCGCTTGAGTTGATCAGAAGGAAGCCTGCAACTCAACACATTCATTCTGCCGTGTTTTGATTCTGTTGTGTTTACTTTAGTACACGTTTTTTTAAAACGCTTATCTAAATCGAATATATGTGTTGTTTTATTCTGAAAAAATCGTTGGGCAATCGCCCCAACAAAAGATTTAAAGGAAATAAATATTTAAAGGTAAGTGACTCACATTTTACAGATATGAAAGATACGAGGAAGTGTGCAGAATTGAAAAGTACAAGTAAGTGTGCCGAAATGAAAAAATGCTTCTAGTAAAACACTTTCAGGAATTCAGACTTCATTAAAGTGAAATCTTGTTAAGGTAAGTGAAAACTTCAAAGAATATCGTATTTTTGATTTTATTTCAACCTTTAGCTCTATTTTGTCAGTATCATGCTGTTTAAAATGTCATAAACCATTAACAATTAATGAAAAATCCACTTATGGTTATGTTCGAATTTTGAAATACATTGTAAAAACTGTGGGAGTATTTGTACTTTTTCAAGCTGTGAAAACATTGGGAATAAAAATAATGCTCCAGAGATTAACAGAAGATCTATTTTAGCAATGAGATGCATAGGTCAAGGTTTAGAGTCATTAAAAACCTTTTGTTCTGTAATGAGTCTTCCTAATCCTGTTGAACAAAAATCCTATGATGTTATTAATAATAAACTTTCACTTGTTATGATGGAAGTCGCCGAAGAAAGCATGAACAGGGCAGCTGTCGAAGAAAATTCTTCGTTACCTGATAACATTTTAACGGTAAGTGGTGATGGGACCTGGAAGACGAGAGGACATTCATCGTTGATTGGAGTATGTATTCTAATGGGGCCGAAACAGGTAAGGTTTTGGATAGGGAAGTGTTGTCCTCATTTTGCAAATGAAGCGACAGTTATAAAGGGGTAAAGTTTGGTATCAAGTACAATAAATGGAAAAGAGCGCATAAGATTTCACGTAGAAAAAATTATTTTGGCTCTGCTGGTAAGATAGAGGTTGACGGATGTTGAGGATTTTTAATCGATCAGAAAAGCTTCACAACCTGAAATATTCGAACTACATAGGAGATGGCGACACAAAAACATTCAATGCCCTTTCTGAAAACAATCCATACGGCGATGCCATCTTATTCAGAAAATAGAATGTGTAGGCCATGTGCAAAAGAGAATGGGTACAAGGCTTAGGAAGCTTAAATTAGTATATGGTAAGAAGAAATTATCTGATGGTAAAACTATAGGCGGTAAAGGTAGGTTAACTGATAGTTTAATTGATAAGCTTGCGCATTACTATGGTAATGCTATTCGATGCAATTCTACTAGTGTAAAGGAAATGCGGAAAGCCATTTGGGCTGTTTGGGGTCATTCTTGCAGCACCGATGATGAACCGATGCACTGATTTTGTCCTACAAATCCAAATACATAGTGTAAGTATAATGCCGCAATTAATAATAATTTACAAAATTATAAACACAAACCCTCAGTTGCGAAAGCTGTTCGAGATGTAATTAAGCCTGTATTTGCAGACTTATCTCATCTGGCACTCCTGAAGAAATGCTTAGGAGGTAAGACACATAATCCTAATGAAAGTTTAAATTCATTAATCTGGAAGTTTTGTTCGAAGACGATTGATTCTAGCCTTCAGATTGCAGAGATTGCTGCAAATCTAGCAACCAGCATTTTTAATGATGGAAATCAAATACTTATTACTATTTTAGAGAAATTTGGCTTAAAAATTAACAAAAATGTTTGTGTGTCCCTGGCTGAACGTGACAATCGTCGAATATTTACGTCAAGAAAGAGGAGCTTAACGTCATCGTTTGAAGCTTGGAGAGATAAAAAAATTAAAAAGAGTACAGAAATTGAGCTGTTTGAGCAACAGGAAGGCATATCCTATCATCCTGGAGCATTTTAGCATGTAAGTTTTAAAATTTATTTTCTCAAATTCAATTTAAAACTTTAAAGCCTTTTTCTCAGTTTGTGTTTTTTTCACTTACGCGCATTGCGTTTCAAAAACTATCATACTTTGATGCATAAAACTTTACAGAATTATAAAACTCTATCATAATCTTTGAATCCTAGCTATTTATAGTATTACATATTGTAATTTTTTGAAAAATTTCAAAAAAAATGAAGTTTTTTGAAAAAAATTTTAAAAATGTACTTTTTTTATTTTTAAAAAATATTATTTTTTATTCTTTTTATATCTAATCGCTACCATCTAATAAGGATATATTTGACTTTATAAATCAACTTATTGCTAGTAATTAGAATTATTATTTCAGAAAATATCATGCGCGTCGTAAAACTTACTATTTGTTTCTTACAAAAATTTTTCTTATATTTATGTGCTTATTATTTTTAAAATTATGATTATATTTTAGACATTTTATACTTTTTGAAACTTTATTTCTTTATAAAAAATGTGTAAAAGAATCAAATTATTTCATTTTAACCTCAAAGAATTATTTCTAGTCGAAAATTGTTCATATTTTGTGCTCTCGAAACATTTTTAACACCCCTGAGACCCCTTAAGTCAGGTAACTTTTTATATAAATCACCTGAATTCAAATGAAAGATATTACTCTATACATTTCATAAAGCTTCGATAATTTGGATATTTGTATATCACTATATTACTGTTATCCATTATTTTACAAAATTCAATATTTTATGCATATATATATATATATATAGTAAAAATTCTCTACTAGAGAGAGATGAATAAACAATAATCAAAACTGAAAAAAAATTATAAACATTGCTGACTTAGAACCGCTTATATATAAAATAATTTATATAAAAGTAGGCTCGAACATGTTTTGTGGCCAGCCATCCTTTCCCCTTTCTGTTAATAATACTGAGCACTATATATATATAGAGAGAGAGAGATTCAATTGTGACATTATAGATAAGAAGATAAACTATAGGAGATAAGAAAAAAATGCTTTGAAAAAATAATTAAAATTTTAATGAAACAGGAAATAATGTTTTTCGTTTATCAAATCATTAAATTTATTTATATTGTTCTGATTGCATGAAGAAATACACTACGATTATTGTTTTAAATATAAGTTTACTATATTGCTGATCTATGTAAGGAATGAACTTTCCAAACCCTCAGACTTGCGCAATAGTTTTATGCGGAAAAATTATTTTTCATACAGTTTTTAACAATTTTTGATTATGTTTTAATTCTGAATTTTTGATTACGTATAACTCTGTAAAATATCATTAGATTGATAAAAAAAAATTGTTTTATTTTCGTATAAGTTTTACTTTAACTCAACATAAATTATAAGAAAGATAATTATTAATGTTATAACATATTTTTAATAATCAAGTTTTTATTGGTTCAAGCGGGCACTTGAAATATGGTGTGACTCAATATATTTGTAACTAAGCAAATTTCTACGAAGGCTAGTTAGTTGCTCACCGTGACTTTTTTAGTTGATTTTCGTTTGATCCATGATTTTACGATCAATACGTTATTCCTCCTTGACGTAAATAATATTTTTTATCGGACATAATCTATTCAAAAATCAAAACCCTTTAACTATTATAAGGCAACTATATGTTTCACAACATTATAGTAATAACTATTTGTTTATTTAGCAGCAAATAACCATAGTCATAGATGAATTATCTTTTTAGAAAAATAACTGTCTAAACTAATACATTTATACTACTCCATCATTTCAAAAACAATATGATGAATTATTTCAGTATACTCCCCCCCCCCAATTGGTAATAAGTTATGTAAGGTATTATTTAATGTATTTTATATATATATATATATTTCGAGCTTGAAATTTTAACTTTGCAAAAACCCTTTATTAAAGCGGCAGAAAATGTCCTATTTGACAAAGTGCTTTCTAAATACGCGGTGGACTAGATTTTTCTTTATCTTCCCCTATATCCTCAGATGCATCTACTGTATAATTTACCGAAGGATGGTACAAAAATATTTTCTGTGTAGCATCACTTTAATATGACAGAACTGCATTGGCTAAGCTTGATAAATAGTGTAAAAAGAAAACGAGTCAAAATGAAGACTAATCGTCAGTTTCTTTAAGAATAATGACGATCTAACACCTTTGATGCATAAAAAGTTATTATCAGTGAATATGACTGAGAGGCCTGATAGGAAATCTATTTATTCTTCTGCGTGTAACTAAATTATGAATTATGATGTATTTCGCAATATCAGAAAACTATCTCATTTTTTATGTAATTGTTCTTATTTTTCTCTTTCCATCAGTATGAAGAAAATTGAATTGAATTGTTAAACAAATATTATCCTCATTTGACAATTGAAATCCCGGAAAATATATTTTCTTTGTGTGTGTGTGTGTGTGTAGTTTTTTTGTTTTGTTTATTTTGCTGCCTATTTGCATTTTTCTTTGTAAATTTGTGTTATTTTAATTTTTAGATGTTTTATATTTCTTATTCATTTCGATTTGTTACACCTATTCAACACTATTTTGTATCCTCATGGAAAACATTATTCATTCTTTTGGAGTGCCCGCTGCAATTATACGGATGAATTCTTATAAAAAGAAAATTGTCTTTGCTTTATGTAATTTTGGCATGAAACGAGTCTTTATAATAAAATTCTTATTTCAAATCTTCATTACAGTTAAAAAAAATTTATATATAGAATGCAGTAGCTAAACTATATCACTGAGAAAGTATAACATCGATAAGAGAAAAAAAATGAATATTCAAAGTGCTTTTCGTAAATTATTTATGAGATAATTTTAAATAGAAAGCCTTAATAATAATAAAAACGACAAGGGGAAAAGGCATATTTTTTGTCCCAATAAAATGCTACAGATTTTGATTTTTTTTACTAGAGACACACTCATAATACAAGTACTATTGGCGATCATCCTCGTAAATTTGATATTAGGTCATGTGAAGAGGAAACATCTCAACAGGTAACCATCCTCACCACTTCCATACCACAACCGTATGCGGACTCTCACCCTTGAAAAATTAGACATGCATCATCTTTAAATAGTGATTCCAGAAAATCTACTCTCAATATCTCATATATTATTAAAAGTATTAATGAACAAGTTATTCGGTTATAATTTTGAGAAAATGCAATTTATACATAGTCCAGTCCAATTTTCACACTATATTTAATTTCTAACGTATAGTCCTATGAGATTATTTAGATTGTTCACTGAAGGATAAGTAATGTAAATTTTAATCCAAAGTTATCATTTTAATGTAATTGATTTCAGAAAAGAATAGCTGAAAACTTGCGACTTTATCAGTATCATTATTTGCATAATCCATGAACTTTTTCATTCATTTCAAAAAACAGCTTTTGAATTATGTGTTTTGAGAAGTTCCATTAACATTGCACAGTGCGAAAAACGATAGAATTTGGGTATTAAGTTTGTGATAATAGCTAAATCATTGATGCGATAATTGTATTAAACTGTTTTGATGAACTGCTTTCTATAATACCATGAATTAATTTGTAAAGGTTTATCATGACTTTACCGCTTAAGCTAACCTCTTGGATTAAGTTTATAACCTTGTTATGTGTGTGAATCTCTCGCCTTGTAAAGGTGCTTTGATATAAGCAAAAAAAAAAAAAAAAAATGGCAGTTATAGAGACTGCCGATAGAAGTGAAAACAGAACTTTTAGTATTAAAATTTGAAATTTCATGACGTTTAACTTAAAATTATCAACATCAATCTGTTTTCACATCTATTGACATTCCAAGTAACAACTAAATGCGCGTGCTTATATGCTTTTTATTATTCAAATATATTACGGGTGTACAAGATCATGACAAAATATAAATACAATTCAATTGAAATAAACAATTAATATACAATCATATTATTTATGGATAGTATTTGCATTTACATAAATATCAATGTACTTGATTTGTAACATTATTTTATTTGTTTGCATCATTGTCATCATGAATTTCAACAATACTTAGACTTTTTGTACTTTCAATTATTTCATTTTGTTCTAAAAAAGATACAATAGGCTTATGGTAACTAAAGTAAGAAAGGAAAATGTTTGTTTCAAATTTATCTAAGTATCGCGTAAAAACCGCATCGATCGTCGTTTTATATTTTGTAGTTCTGAGTTTTCGATCATTGTACATATTTAAATTAAGTGTTTCAATTAGTGGTAGATTTTTATCATCTGCAAAGTTAATATTGAAGTCTTCACTTAAAATCATCGGTACATTATCATATTTTTCGCCAAATCTTTTTTCGAGTATTTTAGAACCTTCTTTTGTATAAATCATCAAATTTTCGAATAAAAACTGTTGTATCTGTCTCAAAGATTTTCCAGGCGAAATATGAACAGCAACCATAAACATGTATTGCCTGTTCTCGGAATCGCAACGAGCAATGCACAGTATACACACATTTTGAACTTTTCACTAAATCTAATGAATTTCACTTATAAGATATACACAGCACTATAAGTCAGCTGTATAGCTACAGATATACTACTATAAGCATGTCGGTGATGCGAACGCACGAGATTTCACCCATCCAAAAAGTGTCTAAGGCGAACAGCACACTGCGCGTGCGCCAGTCAGAGCATGTCGGTGACGCGAACCCATAAGATTTCCCCCCACCAAAAAATGCCCAACGCCGCTAAAAAGGTTTTCACTTAAAAAAAACTGCCTTTTAAACAGTTTTGAAA
>BMAO01030777.1:0-30796 GCA_019973975.1 Trichonephila clavata
ATAAACTGATTGGTATCCGTACAAAACTTCTTCTTATGAATAGGTTATCGAAAAATCCTTAAAAAATGTGTAAATTCTAAATTTAATTATTTTTTTTTAAAAAATAAATTTTACTTTGGTTAAAAAATACATATCAACTATTATCCCATATATTAATAGTAACAAGTGAAAAATACTTCCAAGTATTAGACACAATAGAAAAAAAGCCTTGGCATTTTAAATGAAGGCAAACTAGTTATTTTATCTCTCCGAGATAAGTCAGTTTAAAGTTTTGATTTGCAATTGGAATGTGAATAAAAATAAACATAAAGTTTATCACAACTTTGTGTTTTTTACACTTAGAGCTTTCAAATTTTGTGAATTTGTAGAAAAGTATATAAAAAATAGCTTAGGTTAAAAAAATTAGATTTGATTTTTTGACCGATAATTGGAAATTGAATAGGACTGTGTCTCTTTAAATAAGTGAAAAATGTACATGGGAGGATTTAAAGTAATAGCAGTGAGTGAGTGAATATTCACATACACACACAAGTTGCACTATCCAGTTACTCGAGGTCTTTTGGTGATCGATGACGTAATTTTGAGCAATGGTCAAGTTACGAGGACGAAACCTGAGCGGGCACCCTCTCTTTTAACTTCCACAGCATTCCAATGGGAGGACGTTGGTGGATCTTTAGTGGTACTAGTCTCGAACTCATTATAGGTCGGCCACCATTACCTTGATATCTAGGCTACAGTGACTTTAAAGTAGTTACAGATATCTCCAAAGAATGGTGATAGAGAACTTATGGTGTTCAATTTATATTCAATATAGGTAGCATTTACACGCATACATGCTGCTAAATGATAGTACAATAGAAGAACAACATGCTGTAGTTCAATTTTTATGGGCAAATGGACTTGAATAAAAAAAATTAAAAAAATATTACTTGTTTATGGAGAGAGGTGTTTATCACGTAAAGCAGTGAACAATTGAGTGGAGAAGTTTTGGCAAAACCATTCAAAAATTGTTGATGAAGATCGAAGATCCTACTGTTATGAGAAAGCAACCCAAAGAATTTTATGCAGCCGGAATTGGGGCTCTGATAAAACGATGGGATAGGTGCATGAGCGTTGCTGAAGATTATTTATGAAAATAAAAACTTTTTCTAAGTGATTATCACACACAGACACACACATGTTAAGTTTTTATTATTATTATTATCTTTTGTACCTCTTAATGATTTTCCATCGAATTTTATAACTTAAGAAAATTAAATTTTGCTTGACATTGATCTAGTACCATATTATAAACAAATTACAGATTTTTTTTATAAAAAAAAATAAATAAAGTACACGCTTTTATAGAGTAGAACTAAATAGTAAAAAAAAATAATTCTTGAATAAAATTATTAACGAGAAAATTAATATCATTGGAGTAAAAGCGTGGGGTGCTCTATATTAATTGTTATAATTTCTTACTAGTACTATTCCAAAATGCTGAGTTAGTGCAAAAATGTAGCACAAAGCACCCCCTGCTTTTACCACAATGACATTAATTTCCTCGTCAACTATTTTATTCTTAATAAAAATAATTAGAAGTTAGAACAAAGATTATTTTTTTTCTCCTGCACGAGTTTTTTTTTTTATTTCCATTTTCATAAAAACTGGACAATTGCTTATATTATGGTAAGAAATTGCTGACGCCCCCACTCTCCCCTTTCACTCATAAAGAACACTGTTTTGCTTGTCTTATTTCTATTAACCACAAGTGTACTTGCTTTTAGGGTTGCACCTTAAGCTTTTGGTCGCTAAATATGGAATTGGTTGCCAAATATGAAAAAGATATGTAATTAGTCGTCAAATCTGGAAGTGGTATATGAAAAAAGTTGCCAAACCTAGAAGTGGTATATGGAATTAGTCATAAAATCTGAAAATCATTCTTCCTGATGATCCTGGACAAGACAGTGGAATAAAATTATGAATTTATTGTATTGGAATTGGCCCTTACCAAGTGTGCAAAATTTCGAATTTTTCTGACCTTTTAAAATGGGTAAAAATCAAGCTCAAAGATTCCGTTACATACAAGTGAAACGTAAAAAAGCGTGTTAAAAAGAAACAAATTGGGACTGAATGAACGAGGTTTAAAGAAATGTATGACATCCGAAATGAATAATTTTTAGTCGTTGTGTGTACTTCATATTCAAATTTACAAATTTTTACTACTGTTAGATATCATATTGCAATTGACAATATAAACTACATACCTTCTGTGGACACACACACTTTAATCCATAATTAAACTTAGTTACTTGATTCAAATGCCAGGTTAGTGATTAAAATCATGAAAGAATTTACATTGCTTTAAATCTTAAAAAATAATTTAGGTATCTTTCTTCTATATTTGGATTCATTGCTTCATGTTCCTGGATTTATTCTTAGTTGCTTTTGGAAAATTGTTAATGTCAGTGCATATCTATTACAGCATATTAACCCATTTTATGAGAAAATTTCTGAGAATTTTAAATTTTCCATAAAATGCTAAGAAAAACTTAATGTGTGATGGCACATAATTCTTTTGATGGAAATTTTATTTAACATTTTTTCAGAAGAATTTAAGATTTTTTAAAATTAATATTTATGAAAGATAAGCATTTCGCTAAACTATTTCGCTTTTGATCAGTATACAATGATTTGCGTCCATACAGAATTAATTCATTCCTTTTTGAAGTAATGTTTTCTTTTTCATTTTACTCATTATTTCTAATAGATTAAAGCATATCGCAAAAGAAGTAAAAAAATATTTCTTTTACCAAAATTACATCACTAGGAAGCGCTCAATTAACTTATAAATAAAGTCACAAAATAGCTTTGCTTGACTAATCACCTTTAATAATAGGGTAATTAATACATTCTTTGCAATTATAAGTACTTCCGGACGATTAACTATTTCTGAGTACAGTCCCAAAGGGCAATAGAAGCGATTAAAAGTGCCGCACTATTAAAGAAATCCCTTAGAAGGGCTTTGTTATAATTCTTTTCTCATAGAGTATTCTATAGGGATGTATTATTGTGTTTAACGGTGTATAAAATTATATTAATTTTCTTGGTAATTAATTGGTAATTTGATATAAAAGCGTTCATAATTACTCTGAATATTATTCACATCTTGTAAGATATCAAATTTATTTAGAGAGAAACGTGGATTTTGATTTTATAATATATAAAGGTATTTATAAGAAGTGAAGGGTAACTGCGAAATATAGTATAAGCCCTTTTTGTTCTTGTACCGTTAACACTGTTCAAGACATCTGATTTCACACGCAAGTTTCTGGAAAACATATAAATGATAAAAACTCTTCTTATATCAATGAAAAATATGTTTGAAATGTGAACGAAATGAAGATAATATTTAACACACAGCGTTATTATGTAATTCAGTTATTTAATAAAAAAAACTTAACACATACGCAAATACATGTTTTTTTTCTGGAAAGCGCAATACTTCCAAAATATAATTGCTTGTAAATTACAAACACGAACTGTAGATTAAAGGTTTTGTAAAAACTAAACATAATCCTGAAACACTTTTCTTAAAAACACAAAAAGTAAAGGCATTTAAAAAATACTTTACTATAAGTAGAAGGGTGCAATGAAAACAAAATCCCTCCGTAAAATTTTAATAGCTCTCTTAAATTATCTAAAAGCAATTTCTTGACTGTTTAGTTGAATTTTATATAAGTAAAATGCAATAAGAGTTCTAATACAACATAATGCAAATACTCATGTATACAGCTATTAATTGGACAAGATATTATTTTATATCTCGGATGATAGGTTTTTAGTTTTTCTTGGAAACGTTAAATGAACTAGAACTGCTCCATGTACGGGTTTTACATTGTCCGACTAATTAATAGATAGCACTTGATATCAATTGCATGTTGGAGCAAATGCATTCTTTATAAAAATCAAAGTTGAAGAGCAAATCCTTAGTGTCGAAATAGCAGTGTAACCGTCATAATTATCGAAGTGCTGAAAGTTTTTGCAGTTGAAATGATTACTCATATACCACTTTCTCTCAAGAGTCCAATGAAACATATGACTAAAGTTTCCCAAAATTATAAGCGATAATCTGCTGTAATTAATAAGGTCACGATAATTACCACAATGTTTGAAAGATAAGAGATGCATCAGGTCGATATTTTCATAAATAATATTGACAATAATGTTAAAAATGAAATTCAGAATCGCAAAAAAGAAAAATGCATACTTTTCAAACCTTATTATAAGTTCTTGGATTCTAAGTGAAACCAGGGTGAAAAGTGAGTAAAAGAAATTAATTTTATACGATATATAGATCGAATATATGCATTTGCGAGTTTATAAATGGAAAAACTTATTTTGCTCGTATGGAAATAACTTGTTATACGGTTACATATGGTATAATATAAATTATATACTTCTCAAGGGTTAAATAAATCCTCAGTTCGATACATTCCATTTTATACACGTTTAAATTTCTTTTATTATTTTTGGACATTTTCTTTATTTATTCTTTTATACGTGATTGAAGAATGTATGTTTTGTCGAAATCATGTGCGAAACTTAATCTGATTTAAATACGATCAAGAGCCATTTACTGTACATATTACGAATTTTAAATGGAATTGACAAAAACGTAAGAAATACGTTTGGTTGTAAATTGGGTATTACGGATGTTCAAATTACATTTTACATATCAAATACCTTAAGCTTATCGCGGGAACTTCATTTTTCTCCTTGGATACTTTATTTAATTTTAAAAAGGATAAAATTAGATTTATGATATGCGTGATGGTTTTCTTTAGATTCATTTTTTATTTTAATCTTGATAATAGATGAGCTTGTTTTTATTGTTTTATATATTTTTAAAATTCTCTTGGATCAAAACTTTTTCTGGCATAAACGAGCAATTCGTCTTGAGCTTTTTTTTGCATTAATATGCACTACTGTTAACACTTATGTAATACTGTTCATTTTTTTTTGAAGCGAATCTTCTAGAAAATCAAAATGGGATGTATGAATTTTTCATATTGTGTTAGCTCAAATTTATATGTAAAAGCTGAAGATATCATGGAAATAGATAATAATAATAATAATATGTTCCCTAAAGTATTAAATAATCATTTAAAAAATCTTTATAGATCAGAATGGCGTCAGAAGACAACAATTTTTGCTCAAGAGGAAGAACAACAAGCTAAAATCACTTGTGCAGAATTTGTGATTCCTCTAATGGCAATAGTAGCAGCACCAGATTATCAAACAGTTCTTACAACTGAATTTCACATTCATAAGTGAACATCGATATGAGCTTTCTGGTATTGTCTAGAGCAGTGGTAGGCAAACCTTTGGAGATAAGAGTCAATTTGTAAGGAAAACAATGTAACTAAGGTAGTGAGAGTCTGTGGAAGCTTTCGTAATCAAGACTGTTACACTCCAATTAACGTTTTCTTTTATAATACTTAAATAAAGCGTTTTAAGCACAAACTATGTATACATCATTATAAATTCTTTCCAGAACTACTAACTATTGAAGATATTTTTGCTTCAGTAGTTTTAGCGTAATAATAGCCATTGCCGAAACATCATAATGTTGAGAATTAATTTTCCACTCATCGTGAAAAAAAATGCTCCTACAATACAAAACCGTAATAACGCTATTCTAAAAATTCATATTTTACAAAAAAATGGAAATTGAATTTGTTCCAGTGCATCATTCTAAATCTTATTTATTAATCCTTAAACATGTTGTAAGATACGAAATTTGTTTGCCATTTTTCTTGAGTTTTATGTGTATCAAGAATGCTCCCAAACTCATGTATGCAAATGAGCAAACGTTGCTGGAAATCTTCCACAGAAATTCAAATCAAAAAAGGAAAACTAAATAATTGTAAGGATATCTTGATTTTAGAGAAAGTCCTGAATAGCTTGCACCTCTGATCATACCTTCGCTGAGAGATATCTAATACAGAAAAAAAAATCTGAATCAATTTGACCTCGAAACGCATGCGCATGAGATGTGATTGTATTACCACAGTAACAATATGCAGTAAGTGAGTATCTGTATATAATGTGGAGCTCTATCCATCTTCTCGTTGTATTGCCTACTTAAACAACCCAAGTTAGCACTCAATGTTATCTGCCATTCATTTGGTGGAATTGAAGTGTCTCTATACCACTTCATATCCATTGGCTTCAAGAATAGTTTGTGAGGATGAAAGGAGTTTTATTCATAAAGATGACATAATTCTGTTGGTGATAAATTTCATTTTCATTTACATCGCCATCAACAGTGCCGTTGATTAGCTACTGTTAGTCGTATGCAGGGTTCAGGAATTCAGGTAAATAGACCACTTTCATATGAAGTTGTTTGCCACAGTAAACGTGATAAGATTTTGTGAAATAGTAATTATGCTAGCTTTCCGATTTTAGTCTATTTTCAACTGTATGACCACTCATTGGTCTTCATTCATCATTCTTTTTCATGGACAAACACACTGAAACTTTTTAAAGCTGTAATGGTCCTTTGGGATGTTTTTCAAGTTGTTGATGTAATATTTTTATCAATTCCAATTTCTTACGCAACATTCATAAGCATACGCTATCTCACTTTTTACTCTATTTCAAGTTGTTTTGAATATATGCACTAATTTCTGTGTACCATTGATGTATGTGAACATTCGTAAGCTCAGAACACTCCGAGATTTCGATAATCCTTAAACGTCCCCAGGTGTCATTTCGTGACACCGCGATATATGAAATATATAAAATAATTCCAATAACTAAATAAATTGCAGAAATACTATTCAGTAGGTTTTAGTTGAAAATTGTTAGTACTATATTTTTCATGTAATTTCCATGCATTATGACCCTTTATATAAAAAAACTGACGTTGACATTATGTTTCGGGAAGCTTGTTGGACCATCAGATTCATTCTCAGGAAGTTTTTGCAACAAATTAGCTGTTTCATCAGAGAACTGTTCTACTAGTTTTGGTTTTAGGATGTCAATTCTGCATAAGTTTCGAAAATAGAATGAAACTATTTTTATGAGCATCTTTTTAAATGCTAAGTAACAAACACTTAGATACAACTATCTTAGTGTATATCTGAGAGTCAAAATCATTGTGTACCCAATAACACTGCATTCAGTGTCAAATAAATGTTCGATATTACTTCCGATAGTTAGTTCTACTGAGGTATCTACTTAGTGAATTATCTTTTGCTAAACGATAGCTACTTATAATCATAAATTGCCTTGGTGTCGAAGAGACACCGGTGGACGTTCTGGGTATATTTATTTGCAAAATCACTCCTAATTAACCTAGAACCACAAAACGGTTTCTTTGTATTCATCATAGAAAATGATTAAAAATCGCAACAAATTTTCAAATTACCTGCAAAAATGCGGAAAGGAGAATAAACTAAAAAGGCTCCGGCGTCCAGTTCTCATCAACGGCCATTTTAGTGTTAAACATATTTTTATAAATATTGTAATCAATAAAATAATTTTAATACAACCAGAACCTTTTAAAGTAAAATTATCATTACCAAAACAGACCAAAAGAAATATTTTTTTAAAAACTTTTTTTTTATCCTTACACAACACATGTGTGTGTTTTTTTTTAAAATTTAGAATACAAATATAGAATTACTTTTTTACTAGACTATTCATTTCATTTTTTCAAACTAGATACTCGTATTCAATTGAAATCAAACGGACCACAAAACCCGTATATAGTTTGGATTCCATAGCATTTAATATTTAGTGCTTTGAAAAAAAAAGTACCAAAATATTTCATCAAAAATATTCAACCATATTTATTTTTGAAAGAATTCAAGGGTCATATCATGAAACAGTTTTTATGAGTAAACATCTAACTACTACAGTTAGATGTTTACTTTATAGTAGTGGTCTTCAAACTGTCTATATACTCTATAGTGGTGGTGTTCAAACTCTGGGAAACCCGAGGTAAGAAAAAATGAAAATGAAAACTATAAATGTGTATGCAAACCAAATTCATGTTGCCTATGAAATTTGTACGAAAATGCGTATCTAAATATTTTTTCCCATTGAATTTCCACTGGAGGAAGCATTTATTAAATATACGGCTATTGACAGTCTCTGTGTTTTAAGTAATTTGTAACAACTTTTACTTCTTTGTGTACCTGAGTTTGAGAACCATAGCGATAAATAGACTATGTCTGAAATAAACCCCAACAAAAGTGACTTCAGCATTTGTGTTTTACGACATTTATCAGGAGTATAGCAGCCCTGAGATAAAGATACATTTTCGAAAAAAGAAATCATTGGAAAGTGGGACAATTTGATTTTGGAACTATTTATTTAGTTCCTACATTTATACAGATGAGACACAAATTGCCAGTCTATTGCCAGCAGAACTAGAGTAGCTTCAAAGCTTGACGTTAATAATATCTGTTTTCGTTTCTCTGAAGTCTGTGCCACATTTTAGTAAATCATTTTTCGATAATGTTTATAAATATTTTTAATTCAATTGATAGCGTTTTTAAAGCTATCTAGTGCAGCAATTCTTAAATTTTCGATCACCGTTGCCCCCTCCTTTATGTATCAGCCTAACATCTCGGACCCCCCAAAACTTTGAACATCCCACCCTGACTCCCAACACATAGCTGAGTAATTTAAATGCAACCGTTATCTTACTGGCGCGCTGTGAATTCAGTTCTTAATATTTGCACATGTGTTTCTACTATTTTTTGAAAATATTATGCTGTAGTAGTGTAGTTGCATAAAAATCTCAATAAATTTTCTCATTCGAAATAGAACGGGTTTTGCAAAAATTGACTTTAAAGGAGGGTTGTGGACATTTATATTAAAATTCCCTATTTTGAATTAATAGACTTGCAGGCTCTAAATTCTTCAAGCATGCTTAGTTTGTCGATTAAATATCTACAAAAAATGTATTTGAGGAAATTGAATCCGAAATATGTTTTCCATGGGTTACGGGGACGTTATAGTTTTAAAAAAAAATTCGATTTTTGAGCAATTAAGTGTACAGTTTTGGATTCCTAAAGGCGTGTATTTTTGTTATTGTTGGTGAATAGAAATTCGCTAAAAATGAGATTTCATTTAATTAATTCCAAGAAGGGGCACAGAAGGGGCAAAAAAGATAAATATTTATGTTTTAGAAAGTCAAGTCATGTCCTTTTTGCATTAAGTTGGGACAGCTATAAGAATATTTTACAATACAATCAAACGTTTAATGCTTGAATTTATGTAACAAGCACCTAAAGAAAAAGTTAGAATGTCTTAAAATACCCAGAACAGCGGTCGGGTATCAACTAGTACATATATATATATACTCGTAAATAAATAAATGACCTTTGAAACATTTTAAAGGAAAGGTTCTCTTGTATTTTACGTAAGGAAACTCTATTATCATTTTATTTTCATTTGGAAGAAACACTACGCTACATTTTTATAATATTTGCTTATCAATTTGAACGCTATTTTTCCAAGTTCTGTGGAAAATGTCCTTGCTTTATATTTTAACCTGCCGCAATATTTTGAATCGCTTGCTTTTATCCTGATGCGTTTTGTGTTTCGCAGCTACTTTTTTTTTGCGTTCTTATTTGTAAGGAATGTATCGTAATAATAATATTTGATTAATATTCCCAAAGTTTTAAAATTGTTTATTACTTTTAAAAACAAGTAAT
This sequence comes from Trichonephila clavata, assembly GCA_019973975.1. Taxonomy (NCBI): domain Eukaryota; kingdom Metazoa; phylum Arthropoda; class Arachnida; order Araneae; family Nephilidae; genus Trichonephila; species Trichonephila clavata. Next base: position 9,714 of record BMAO01030777.1, read on the forward strand.
TCAGCTACAAATGTAAATGTTTGGCGATAGAAGATCAAGCTTGTATAGAACAAAATTTTTAATGGTGGAAGTATTGATGATAAATTTCCATTGGAAGCCAGAAATAAAGGGTCATTAAAAAGGAAAGCTTACAGCAAGAACTTAAAATTAAAAAAAAAAAAAACATTTTTCCTTTTTTTCTTTCTTTTTTTTTTTTTTTTTTTTTTTACTTTTTTCGAAAGTATAAGTTTTTGCATTTATGTAGGAACGAATTTTTCATCGATACCAATACCCGATACAGCCCATTGGCCGTATTTAAAATTGCACCAAATAGGCCTTGAACGGTAGTTTTTTTTTAACCCAAGATGACCGCTTAGCACTGATAAAACAGTTAGTACTGAATAAAAAAAAGAACCAAAACTTGATGAAGCAGGCGAGAATTAGATAATTAAAACATCTAAATGAAAGGATTTAAAAACTGGAATAAGAAGAAATGTAAAATTGTGTTAAAGAGAAAATATATACCAGAGGATGAGGAAATTCAAAAAGAGGAATTTAACAACTCTAAAGGAAAAAAGAATCTAAAAATCAAGGAATGCCATGATTTTTTTTAAAAAAATAATTTGAAGCCAAAAGAAAATTTTGACCAATAAAAAAAGCGACGAGTTATTTTGGAATGTGAAAAAAATATGAAAACATTTAATAAAGTTTAAAAAAAGGAGTCCAAAAGAAAAATCAGGCACTAAAAAAAGCGACGAGTTATTTTGGAATGTGAAAAAAAATTAACATTTTAACATAAAAACATTTATTTTTAAAATAAAAAGGAAATTCGCGAGCGCACGTAATTTTCTGCCATTAAAAAAATCCTGCGCAATAGATTTATTTTTCATGACAGTGATCCCCGATAAAAAAATTCGTCAACCAATTTATTACTTTTTTGAGAAACAATTGCTATGTCTCTACCACATGTATCGCATTTTTTAACGGTCGAAATCATAAAATCTTAACTATGATTGAAAAAAAGAAATTCAATGCATTTGAAAATAAAATTGACCAAGAGTGAGAATTTGATAAACCTATTAGTCCGTAGCAATTAAACGTGGAACCTTCTTACTCTAGTAAAAAGGGATCCTCTGCTATTCACCAATAGCTTCAGAGATATTCATTTTTCAATGGTGAGAAATCACAAAAATAGAATTTGGAATAATGCAACAATAGCTTCTGCTATAAATTTGTTAATTTTTTTAAAAAAAATCAAATTTATTGAAATTAATGGGGTTATTACATATAAATAGAATAAACCATAAAGAATAACAAACATACGCCCAAACATTATAAAAAACTCAGTACCAAACGATAGAAGTCAATATAACCATATTGTAATGTTATCCAACTTGGCGAAAATTTGAAACAATTTGGAGAGAAATGTATTGATATCAAAAATTAGTAACTTTAAATACACTATAAAAAATATCGCATTAAAAACACTTCCAAACAATTCCAGGACACATGTACGTTTAGTGTGAACCAATATATTTGTTTCTCTAAATAATGATCAATGTTTTAGTGCCTAATATTCAAAATATAATTTAATTTATAAAAATAAGAAGAGAAACAAAATTTTTAAAAATTAAAAGGTTATTTTATTTTCTCAAAGAAATCATCCATGATTTCATTAAATCATTCATTAACTATGTTTTTTTACATTATATTATATATGTATGAGTGAAACATTTTACATATTTGAGTAATATATTTTTAAAAAAACCTGTATTGAAAATACGTATTACGATATATTAAAATTCACGTCCAAATTCAACTAAAAAGTTAAACTCTGACTATTCATTTATTATTGTCTAGAAATAACTAAAAAATGCATACTGAATAATATTCTCTATGATTGAGTACTAATAATATCATTAAAGCTTTTTCTTGTCTTAAGACGCCGTTTCTGATTAGGAATTTGTCATTATTATAGTATTAAAATAGCTTTACCCTGTCTTTGGAAAACCGTCATCATTTAGGAAATTGACGTTTTTATTGTGTCCACATAGCTTTAACATGTCTTCGGACACCGTCTTTATTTAGGAAGCTGACGCATACCTTTACCTCGTCTTTTATTTTGACGCACTACCGTCTTTATTTAGGAAGCTGACGCAACTACCTCTTTGGATACCTCTTATTTAGCTGACGCATACCTTTACCTCGTCTTTAGACACCGTCTTTATTTAGGAAGCTGACGCATACCTTTACCTCGTCTTTGGACACCGTTTTTATTTCGGAAGCTGACACATTCCTTTGCCTCATCTTCGGACAACATCTTTATTAAGGAAGCTGACGCATACTTTTACCTCGTCTTCGGACGCATCTTTATTTACGAAGCTGGTGTTTTTATTGTATCCGCATAGCTTTACCTGGTCATCAAACATCGTTTTTATTTAGAAACTGGAGTGTTTAAATTCAAATACTAAATCCTGTTTTATATCACTTTAACAGTTCATTACAAAATAAATAGTAAACAAAACAGTAAAAAAGTTCTGTAAAAATGATTGAACACCGAATTTTTAAGTTTTTATCTTCATAATTTTAAATGTGCAAATTCATCAATATCAACATACTCAACAACTTTTGATTATTTTTACATTCAGTTGACATTTACAATATCGTTTAGTATAACTTTGTTTGTTCATATAGCAAATGCATTCTGCTTAATAAAGTAAGGAAACAAAAGTGTATTTTGGAAACTAATCAAGCTATTATAAAAGTCGTATAACACACACACCTGCCGAATTAAAAACTGTATCTAGTTGTACTGCTTTTTAATATTTATAAGGCGCTTGAAAGAAGAAAATATAATTGATGTCAAGAGAAAAATTGTCTTCATCCGACATTGTTAGCTCGACGAGATAAATAATTTTATATTTAAAAGAGATGTGAAAGAAGAATTTATTTGTTTGGGCTCTGCTAAAATTTCTATCAAATTCAATCCAACAGCTTTTTTTAAAAATTTTACCAGAAACTATTGGACTAGTTCTCATATCACCTGGTATGAAGGAAAATTTTACGAAAAGTAATTGTATGCGAGTTCAAGGAAAATAAACTGAGACTTAAATTCCCAAAGTCAATGATAAATAAGCTATTATTTTATTGAAATGTTGTTTGTGGATGATAGACAATTTCTAATGTTTGATTCCGATGCCCACACAAACGAATAAAGAGAAAGAAAAAAAATTACACTCAATCATAACTTATTTAAAATGATGAATCGCAGCAAAGAATTCTTTAAAAGACGCTTTAAAAGATGCTGTAAAAATGGCAATTTTTATAAAAGCAATATAATTAAATAAGAGATTATTTACATTTTTTTGTAAAAAAGTATCCAGAAACCATAGAAACAATTTAAGGTTTCATTTGAAACTAACTTTTTTTCAAATGAATCAAGCCAAAGCTATATTATATATTAATCCATGATTATGGATTAAATATGGTTCCAGAGTTTAATTTATTTATCTTTATATAGCAAACATGTTTTTGATTTTAAATGAAGTAAACATATTATTTAAAGAGATACAAAATAAAATTTGATATACTCCTAAATGTTATAATTGGATTTAGATATGAAAAAAAATCAAAGAAAAATGAATGCATTGGTCTTACAAATTAACCTGTACCCATCACACTTCTAAAAGAGAAAGACATGCAATGTTTCGAAAAACTGAACGATTTCCTGATGAAATGTGATTTCAAATGAAAATTAATAGAATTTAGAGAACAGTGTTAAAACGTATGTTATGGATAGCACTTTTTCACATAAAAATGTATGTAAGATAACTTATTAACATATTTGATTAGAACTGCTGTCTTTTTGGTTGCAAATCGATGCAAAATACACAAACATATTTTAATATCATTTGGAGTAGCATTTTTAAGTAAAGATTTTTTCCAGCGTATATAGCAATCAAAACAAAATATAAAATCAGATCAAATGCATAATGTGAAATGAGACTGCAGAAAACTTCATCAAAACTAGATTTTAATAATTGCGCAAAAATATGCAAGCATATATATACACATAAACATATAATAGAATTGAAACTGACACCCGGAGCACGAAGTCATGCTGTTAATGAGAAAATTACATTGGATTTTAGTACGGAATACACAGTAATTTTCTGTAACTGCCTTAATGTAAAATACATATGACACGTTAATCATATTTCTTAAAAATATATTTTTTTAAGAATTGGATAGGGTTCCCTGAAATCACCTATTATTTCTAGGAGTTACTTGAGTCGACAAAATTTCAAAACCATGATATAAACTTCATACTAGTGGTAAATGGAATTCAATTTATGTATTTCCTTTCAAACAGGAGAAAAAATATACTTCCTGGTAAATAGCTTTCGGCAATTTGATAATTGAACTATCTATTCTGTTAACTCTGCATGTAAGAGTCGCTATTTGTAACAAAACTAAAAATATAGGTAACAACAGCCAAAAACAATGATTTTCTAAGCAATTTTTCTTCCTAACAACACGCCAAAATTTCCTCAGTAACTACAATCTCCCCAGGAATACTTTTTTTTTCTTATTTGTGCCTCACTGCTGGTAAATTATGAAACTGCTGATGTTAAATAATTGTATTTATTCGTGTTGTTTATGCTAAATATCTTTATGAGGATAACATTATTTTCCTTAACACTCACATAGTTGTGAGCAAAGGACTCAATAATGCTGTCTGAAACCTCATCCGAGAGGAATAGGTTTCAGAAAGAGAATAAACATTAATTTTCCTAACAGTTTAAATATTGTTTTCTTCGACAAGATTAATTTTTTTTCTTTTTAGTGCATGCCACTTTTATTTATTTTGAAAGAAAATTCTCTCATGAGTTAGTAAATGAGCAAATTTGTTAACACAGACTTTTGAGAGGCAAACAAAATGTAAGTAAGCATATTCTGATCAGTAATACGCACAAATACACTCATGTCCATAAATTAAGGATAATTCAGAATCACACAGAAATTGAGCCCTAAATAAAAATTTCACCTGTAGAATTATCACACACATCTTGAAGAGGAATATGCAAATTACAGGAAACCACTAGATGGCGCGCATAGTACGTCACAACGACGAGAGTGTAAGAGAGGGGTATATAAGGAATAGTGGCAAAGAAGTAAAATTGTTCACAAGCGCTTTAAAAGCCTTTCAGTGCAATAACCGCATAGTTATGGCACAAAGGAAGCATTTCAACGATTTTTTACGTGGTAGAATTATCGGACGACTGGAATGTGGACGTACCTAGCTGGAAGTATCCGAGGAACTTGGAATCAACCAGAGTGCCATCTCCAGGCTTTGGCAACGATTCCAAGATGATGGTAATGCGAGAAGATGTTACAGCACAGGTCGCGCCCGAGTTACGACACCGAACGAGGACCGGTATTTGGCAGTTACTGCCAAAAGAAACAGACGGAGCACAGCATCAGACCTATCTCGTCAGCTCTCTTCAGCTACCGGTACGACAGTTTCAAGGCAGACCGTGTACAGACGCTTAGGGCACATTGGTCTATATGCTCGTAGGCATGTCAGATGTGTTCCCCTTACCGCAACTCACTGTCGCCTTCGATTAACCTGGAGTAGAGAGCATACATTGTGGACACCGCAACAGTGGTCTGGTGTGATGTTTTTCGATGATTCCAGGTTTAGTTTGCAGTCTAATTCTCGCCGGACTTTCATATGGAGAGCGCAGCTACCCTTTACCACCAAGAGAACACCATTAAACGACACCGTTACGGTGGTGCAGGATGGCTCGTTTGGGGAGGAATTAATATTGGTTCCAGAACTGACCTGCATGTTCAGAGTGTAACGATGACAGGCCACATTATTCGGGATGTCATTCTGGATCGGGATTCACATGTACGTTTGTTTCGGGACGCCATGGGTGCTGAATTTCTGTTTATGGATGACAACGCACGTCCTCACCATGCAAATATTGTAGACGAATGCCTTCAATCGACGGATATCACCCGTTTGGATTGGCCAGCATACTCACCGGACTTGAATGCAATAGAGCATGTATCGGATATGCTTGACCGACAAATTGCAGCGCGTCAACCCCCTCCCACCTGTCTACCGAACTTCGGAGGGCATTGCTTGATGAGTGGTGTAATATCCCCCAGGATCAGATTGATAATTTGATACTCAGCATGCGTAGGCGTTGTAAGGCCTAAATTGCATCGTCCGGGAGACATACTCCGTATTAACCATCATACTAACCATGTTATACTGTTTTTTGTAAATAGATTATTTTATGAAATTTGCTCCAGTGAGTAAAAATCGCAATTTTTATTAATTATGTCAAACATATAGCATCTTTTTTTTGTTGCTCTTTACCTTTTGTTTAATAAATAGACTTTACAAATAAGTCAAATTTGTTTTGCTTCTGTCTCTTTCTTTGCCTGAACTTCATTATCCTTAATTAATGGACATGAGTGTATTTAGGGTTATTCATACTTACGTCGAGAATTTAAAATGTTAAATTAAAAAAAATACACACACACAGTTACAAAATAACATTAAAAGAATACAGACACACTTCAAGTTTTATTTGCTGACCTTACCAGTTGTTCTATGAGTGAAGTCTTAATTACACGGAATACATGAATATGAATGTAGTGTTTGACTTTTTCCATGTTTCTCTTCTAGGTTTCAGTATAGCTCTCAAATATATCTTGTTGGGGTAATAAATATCTAAAAAAGATTTATATATATATATATATATATATATATATATATATATATGTGTGTGTGTGTTTAATAAAGTTCACTTATCTCTTTGAAATTAGTGTAAATAAATTACTTTCTAGCTGAAATAAATATGTTAATTTTTGGAATATTCCATGTACCATAAAATCCGGCGATAACCACGCACTTCTAACACGTTTGCGCGTTGTACGAGTGGTATAAAATTGATAGCTTCAAAAATAGAAAAAAGAGGACGGAAATAAAAAAAATTAGACTTCTACATAGATCGGAATACTGTTTATTTAAAGGAAATGACACATACCTAATGAATTTAAAGGGTTGTAATTCAAAAAGTATTCGTTTTTTAAATTTCAGTTGAAATTCCTGTGAAAAATCTCGAGTTGAACTTCAAAACATAACGGCATTGCACATGTACATTTTGGGTTCATTTAAAAAAAAGGGTGGGCTCGCGTTATACGGCAAATATACCTATTCAAAAAAATGCAGTATGAAAGTATAGGTGCTTGTTTTATACGTCGGAATATACGATAGTTTATTTCCCCCCTAATTTTGGAAAATTGTGCATGTGCACATCATTAATATGCTGGGAAAATCTCTATTACGTATAAAAAATGTAATTTTATTTTTACTCGTTGTGTACATACATAACTGAGCCGAACTCAGTAGCACAACTTCCAAAAAGGGCCTAAGCATACCGTGCCTATCTTAGTTTACGTAGCCTTTAGCATTTTGGTGTATGTGCAGATGTTTCAGTCTAACGTGAAACTCCCAGCGATCAGTTCCCAAGCAAGCGTGGTACTCATTTACTGACCCACAGCAAGATGAAAGGCAAAGTCAACCTTGTCTAGCCCGGGATTTGAACCGCGGACCTGTTGCGTGGAAGCGCAATGCACTACCATTCAGCCACGTGGCTTCGTATATTTATAATTATATAAAAAGGTGTTAATATACAAGTGGCTTAGTCTCGTAATTTTGTATCCAAAGATCACAGAGACTTACATAGTTATGAGTTCTTTGCCGAAAGGAATAGTGAGAGTAATAAAAAAAGTATTTTCACTGTTAATCTAGCACAGTTTTCTAGCACTTGTAAAGTGCAAATTTGGGAAGATTAGGAGATATCTTCTGTCATTATTTATTAGGATTCTTATATAAGTTTTTAGAATTTTGATTTCTTATCAATTTTTTTGACTGATTTGTATTCTTAATTTAACTTATTTATATTAAATGAGTTAAATAATTTGTTATTTAGTTTACTTTTTTATGCATCAATAAATTTGATTCATGAAATTTTTCCAACATTATTTAATATTTAAATATTTGGAAAACTATATACATATAGCTATATATATGTATATGTATATATATATATTTCGCTCATTTGTATCTACAAATAAATTTCCTTGACATTTTTTATAACTTGCATCTCATATACTTACCAAGAAAACTAATAATGCCAAATGAGGAAGAATTATTGCACAGCCATCTTTATAGACAAGAACAAATACGAAGTTCGATGTACTTAGTTTTGTTCTAATTAATAAATGTGATTGTAATTTCATCAATACATTAAAAAATCGAGCTTCGAAACGAACGTAAGTTCATGACATGCAGAAAATTGCAGCTGCAAGAAACATTAAACAATTTCTAGAACAACTTTTTTTTTGCAATTCTTAAAATTGGTTGTAGGGGATGAAGTTTTTAAGCACATTGCACATTGTTTTTCTACGAATGATACACGGATGGACTTTTTAACGGCATTTTAATTTTAGTGAATCAAGTAATCATTATAAATCAACCCCATTGTTGTTAATTTTTTTTTTCTTTTTCTCTCAAGAGTTTTCATTTATTGCTCTATTTTATTTCAAAGTCTCATATACACTTTTATTATGTTCCAATTTAATATTGTAGCCATTTTATTTCATAAAAAAAAAGATCCTTTGAGTTTAATTTTTATTGTGTAAAATTATGACATACATTCTATTTTGTTATTAATAAAATATAACACAAAATTATTGACAAATAATTGAAAAAATGTATACTAGTAAAAGGTATTTACTTTTCTATTAATTTCTCTACTTGAGTTTTAGAAGCCATTTCTTCCAAAACCAACCTGAGAATTAAATTGAAGTTCTTTTGTAAGAACTATGTGTGTAATTAAACTGCCATTTAGCAGAAAACAATGGTATCTTCCGAAATGTATTTAATAATTTTCTCAGAGTCTCTAACATAATTTTCCTTTAAAAAATTTAATACTAACCTTTAGTGCATCTTTGTAACATACTTTCCTAGATAATATTCTGTTGTCAATAAAAATTCCATACATCAATTGATTTGTTTTTTCTTCAGATAACTATATATCATGTTTTCTCTTTTTTATTGGTCAAATGCTACATAATGTACAATGTAACCTTTAAAACAAACGGTTCCAAGTAACAAGAATAACACTTGAGCTCCCATTTTACCCTCCAGACTACGCATTAATTCCTAAAGACCTGCAAAACTATCCACAATACATTTGAACTAAATGCCTTTTAAATATCTAGAAACGGCAGTTAATGGAAGGTATGAAGACAAGACGAAACGGTTGGACATTGACACTTTTGATTCTATATCAAACTGTTTTATCCAACGATATGTTTCTAAAATGTTGAAAATTTTGAAAGTATTATTGATAATTATTCACCCAAAATCCCTGAATAACGTGATATATAATTATAATAATTTTTTTTTCCAATTAGCTTGTAATAATAATAGGTTTTTTCTTCAACAAAAACTCTACTACTGATTTTAAAGGCGTCACCGCCATTAAAATCAATAAGGCAAAAACATGGGTTAATTTTAAATCAGAGCTTTTGTATTTCTTATGTGTATTTAATTTGAAACATTTGCTTTGATAAACTCTTTTTATGTATAAAAGTGACGCTGAAGTGAGAGAGCTATTGTGGGAACTTTCTTTTATCTTGAACAATATTTTTTGAAGTTAATCTCTGGAACTCAACCAGACATAAAAAGAGCATTGCTTTGACAGTTTTAAGATTAAGTAAAATTTTATTAAATTGACTCATGAAGCCCATATACATTACTAAAGCTAAGGACAAATGAAATAATTATTCGAATTTTCTATTTCTATAGATGCATTATTCCACAAATAATGCGTTATTTTATGGAAATAAAAATTTAAAATTAAGCATAATAATCTACCATTTGTGTGTATTATATACGTTTTTATTTATTTGTTTTATCCAATCATCTCTGTTTTAACAATTTCTCTCTCAAAACATTCGGTCAACGGAAACTGCTACAGGCATTAAGGAATATGTTTCGGTACATAACACAACTCGCGTATATGTAAAACTTCTACTTTAAATGAAGCGATATGTTAAGACTACAGAAAACGACAGCTTGATGTCTATGTTATATTTGCATAAAGGTGAGGAACGCAAAAATGTACGCGATAAACATAAAGGAATTTACAATACTTTGAACATTTTAGAAAACATCATTCTGAAGGAGTAATAGCGCTGAAAAGGACTTGGCCGAAACATGGGTGAAAGGATACTTTAGGGAAATGAGATATCGGAAATAGAAAGTTGTGTTCAGAAACGAAAAATACCTTCCACAGAATGTACACAATAATTCAATTTGTTGCAAAACCAAAATATACCACCTTTCAGAGATATTATGTGTGCTTGTATTGTTTTTAAATGTCAGAAAATTCAGAAATAGAAGTTTTAAAAAGTTATTTTTAAATATATATATATATATATTATTTACAACTGATTGCTGTCACATTTTTTTTTAATTAAAAACATGGTGGTGGGAAAAAAATAACATTAAAGTTATTCTTTTTCTGTTATTTATATGCAAAGCATTGCAAAATTGCAAAACTTGTTACCTTAATTCAGTTTTTATTTTCAGAATTGTTTTCTTAAATCATATTTTTTTTTATGTTTTAAGAAGTTCTTTTTTACACTGAACGTAATTATTTTTGAGTAAATTGAAACCGGAATATTGCTTTGAAAATTTAGACGATATATATACCTTTTCAAAAGTTAATATAATTAAAGAATATAAGTAAATATTTCACAAAGGCACATTTCTTCATTTTAAAATATTCTTCAACATTCCAGCGATGCAGAAAAGAATTATGCAATGATGTATTCGAACGATTAATCATTCTTTAACATATGCTTCTGTGAAAATGGGAGCAATAATAATCATTTCTCGTGTAGCGCAATTAGGGATTGCTTCAATTAAGTCTTTTGACTCTATTTTGTCGCTTTGCTCGCGAGTTTGAAGAGATAAATTAGTTTGATTAATGGATGAGATGAAAAAATATTTTCCATCACTTTGAAAACCTTTATTTGAATACTGATATTCTTTAGGTTATTAAAATATTATCTCTTTACAAAATATATTACATAAGGTCGTCTTGTTAAAAGATTATTTTGGATTCATGCTTTAGATTTAAACATACCTTAAATGATATACACCTATAGTGATTATAAAATAAAAATAATAAAGTGATTTTTAATGTGTTTAAATAAATAAAATAGTTTACATTTCAGAGATAATATAGAAAAACTCCTGTTCAGGTATTTAATGTGGTTCAAACACCTGTTCTGTTTTTTTTTTTTTTTTTTTTTTTTGCGATTTAACCTTTACATAAACCTAAACTCCTCATAAGAGAACAATTAAATATGCTTACATTTTAAAGCCATCTCTAATATTTTTAAGAAATAAAACATAATTTTATTTTATTAAACAGATTACCATAATAATTTTATTTTATTAAGCAGATCAAAATAAAAGTATATATTGTTATTTTTTATATAATATGAAAAAAAATAATTCAATTATATTATATTATTCCATAGCTTTGCTAAATATTTTATAAATTTTTACTTTACAAATTTTAATTCTGCTGCGTCGTTCTGGGTATTAATGCTATTCCATATTATAAAAAGAAACAAAATGAGTCTGAATAAAAAAAAAGTTATAAAATTATATTACATCAGAAATGAATAAGTTGTAGTCAAATTTTATTTAATATTCAAATTTACAATTTTTTTTTATTTCTGTTACGTATCATTATGCAAATGAGTGCATATACTGCCTACCTTCTGTGATTTTAATCCATAACTAAACTTGGTTACTTGATTCAAGTATCCAATTAGTGATCAAAGTCACGAAAGGATGTATATTACTTAATCTTAGGTATTATTCTACAAAAGCTGAACTCATTGCTCCATGTTACTGAATTTACGCTTAGTTCCATTTGGAAAATTATAAATGCCTCAATACGGATCTAATACAGTATTTTAACACATTCCAGTGGAAGATTTCTGGAAATTTGTCTTAGCACTTTTTTCAGAAGAAAGTAAGATTTTTTTAAATCAGTATTTATTGGAAAACTATTTTGCTATTAGTCTTTTGTAATGATTCATGTTGTACATAATTCTTTCATTCTTTTTTGAAGTAATAATTACTTTTTTCTTTTTCACTCATTTTTCTGATGGATTGTATATCGAAAAAAATGTATATAAAAATACCTATATATATATATATATATAATAACTAAAATGTTCCTTGCAATTATATGTATTATACTGTTCAAGTTAATTGGGACAAATTTGAAAAAAAAAATGATACTTTAAAGACCCTTAGATTTTAATCCTTCCATACCTTAGTAGATAGAAGATTCTCAATGTCAGTACGAAGTATGTCCTCCTTTAGCAGAAATGACCTTTACAACACGTCTTTGCAGCGCACAAGTTTTTGATGTCATCATGTGGAACTTCACTTTGTTTAAAACTTTTTATAATCAGTTCTGTTGTCAAGCAGTTCTTAGCTTTGCGATTCTTGATAATTTACCATAAGTTCTGAATATTATTTAGTTCCGGGGAATTACCAAGCCAATGAAGCACTTTTATTTTATTTTCCCGCCTAAAAGTCTGGAATAATTGCGAAGTGTGACAAGGGTACAAGTCACGTTGAAATGGTCCGCCATATGATTCCATGAATGTAACAATCAAATGCGAAGCTCTTCAATGTGTTTGACAGAATTCCTCACGCCTTTAACAGAAACTAACCTTCCAGTGCCCTTGATGTGAAAAAATTCCAAAATATCTGCTTAGAAGGGTGTTTTACAATTCATTGTATATGATTTGGTAACAGTGTTTCACCATCACTTTTTCTAAGTATATTTAATTTGCATCTTTGGACAAACTAATGTGTTTCGTAACTGAAAATCACCTTATTCCAGTTGTTAATAGTCCACGACCGGTACTTTTGTTTTGACCATGCTAAGCATTTTTTCATCATGCTTTGAATTAGATATTGTTTTTTCCTTAGCCTTGTTGCCATACGACATACTTCTCCACGTCTTTTCCGTACGGTTCAACACCATAACCCAATAAATCCCTTCGAAGGACTGGTTTTTTTTCTTCGATTTACTTTTCTATTTCTTATTGGAATTTTATTAATTCTTCAGGCTGTTTTCGTCTGTGCCCAAATTTTCACTTTTCTTTTTGGAGACGATGATATGGAATTCTGAAATTTTCTTAAAGTGTTTGAAACACTTGATGTTTGCACACACTAACTGCACAGTCATAGAATTGGGTTCATTAAGAACGATTATTTTAGAATGCTTCCTCGAAATAACATTTATCTTTGAACAAGCAAAAGCAAAACGTGCTACACAGAATGCAAAATTGTAACGACCAGCTGCCACACTGAAAGGCTCACACCTCAGCTACCCATACACTAAAACCAATCAAAGAAGTAAATTTTAGTAAATGTTAATTTTTCACACTAGTTCAAGAGAAATATAATTGGTTTGTGGCGGTTTGAATCATTACTAGTAATCACATACCAACTTAAACAAGAGAAAGATGTTTGTCATAATTAATTTGAACACTTTAGTACTTCTAGGTGATTAAGCAATTCCAAGTACAGTTTCAAAAGGCAATAGAAGCGATTAAAAGTGTCGCATTACTAGATAAATCACTTATAAACACTGGTCGAAAGACATCAGACATCAAGAGCCCATGTCTGAAAATATATAAATGTTAAAATTGTTCTTGTACCAATGGAATATTCTTGAAATGTGAATGATATGCAGAGAATATTTAACACACTCAGTGTTAATATAATTCAGATATTTTTCCCTTAAAAAAAGAACTTAAATCCACACAGACAAACGCAAACATTTCTTTTCTTGAAATCAAACATTTGAATATCAATTACTTGTAAATTAGATACACAAGGCATTGTTAAAATTTTTTGCAAGCCATTAATGAACTCTACACTTTTTCTTAGGAACACAAAAAGTATGCAAATTTAATACTTTAAGATTACGTGTTAAAATGGAAACGAAATAATACTTTAAAACTATTATCAACCTTAAATTCTTTAAAAGTAATACCCAGATTGGTATGCCAAGAAGGTGTAATCAATTGTAACTGAAAATTACACAAAATATTTACAGCATTTAATCGAACAAGAGGCTAGTTAAGTATACCTTGGAAGATAAACCTTTCTTGTCGACGTTAAATGAACTGGAAGGGGAGTTGCTCCATTTGCGAAGTTTACACTTTTCGGCTACTTAATTAATAGCATTTGATATCAATATATAGATTGCATGTAAGACCACACGCATTCCCCATAATAGTCAATGCTTAAAGAGCAATTTCTTGATGTTTGTATAGCAATGCAACAGTCATAATTATCGAAGTGCTTAGCTATATAAGTGGAAATTATAATTATATTATTAGTAATAGTAGTATTTTAGAATTAATATAAATTTATTAGTATTATATATTAATATTATTTTTAAAACTATTTCCTCACCAAAGTGCATCGAAACAGATTATTGATTGCAGGATAATTTTCAAAATGTTTGATAGATAGGTGATGCCTCAAATCGAATATTTTGATAAAAAATAATGACAAAAATGTTAAAAATGAAGCTCAGAATTTCAGAAAAATGCACACATTTCAAAAATTATTATAAATTTTTCGGATTCTAAGTGATACCAAGCTTAAAACTTAGTGAAAGAAATTATTTTATAAAATACGTGAATGAATATGTATTTGTGAGTTTATAAATGGAAACATTTGAATGTCATTAAATTTTTGAGAAGAGTAAGTTGTGGGGAAAATGAGATGAATTCTCTCTGCGTATAAAAAAAATTGTCATACGGTTACAAATTATGTAAAAAATTTTAATTATCAAGGGTTAATAAGATATTCAGTTCGGTACATTCCATTTTATACACATTTAAATTTCTTCTACTGTTTTCATGTATTTTTTATTTATTCCATTATACGTGACTGAAGATTTTTTTGTTGAAATTATATGCGAGATATAACCTAATTTAATAACTGTCAGTATGCAGTTGCTGCTCAGCTTACAATTTTTAAATAGAATTGACAGAAATGTAATAAATACATTAGTTGCAAATTGGGAATTGCGGACGTTCAAATTAGATTTTTCCCATCTAATAATTCATATCTATCGAGAGTACTTTATTCCTCTTCTCGAATATTTTATTTAAGTTTAGGATGGGGAAAATTGGATTAAGGTATGCGTGATTATTTTGCATGAACTCATTTCTTTTATTTTCAGCTAGATAATAGCTGAGGGGTTTTTTATTCTTTTATTTTAAACATATATATATATATATAATATTCTCGTTGATCAAAATATCATTTCTGACATAAAGGGACGATTCATTTTGAACATTTTTGCATTTAATATACACTACAGTAAACACTTAAGTAATACATTTGATTTTTTTTAAGCAAATCTTCCAGAAAATCAAAATGCGAGATTTGACTTTCATATTATATTTGCTCATTTTTGTATTTAATAGCTGCAGAGATGGCAGCAAAAAAGTATAAAGTTCATACACTAATAAAATTAACTTAAAAAAGGTTTTATATGGAACAGAAAGATGTTAGAATATTATACATTTGACCAAGAGATCAGCAAATCAAAATCTCTTAGTAAAGCATATGATACTTCTAGCGGTATTCATATTCAACACCAGATTATCTAAAAATTCATGTAATAGGATTTCCCTTTCCGTGTCAGTTTTCTGTTATTGTCCAGATAATTCTGTATACCACTGGGTTTATCCACAAATTATTCCACAGAGGTTTAATGGAGTTTTAATCAGGGAAGCACGTTTAAAAAGTCTTGAGAAGGTCTTAAATAGCAAGGGACTTCTAACTATACTGTCGCTGTGTGGTATCCACTTCAGAAACAAAATCTAGACCAAATTTACATCGAAACAAATGTACATGAGATAAGATTATTTTAACACAGTAACAATATGCAGTTAGTGAGCTGCTGTATATAATAAAGAGCTACATCCATCCTAACAATACAGTAGAACGTCGTTTATAAGAACGTTTATAATCCGAAGCATCAAATATCCGAACCAAAGTCCGGATACGTTTACGAACTGTGCATTTTGAAAACAGTTGCTTCGTGTGAGGCCAAAAGTGACCGGAAAACCCAAGGTAAGGGACATTTGGGGGATTTCAGCCATGTGTGATTTATTAAACATCTGCTCGGAATATTAGGTCAGTTTGTTTCCAAGTGAGGGGTGTATACGTGCTCTTTTGTTGAGTTTTTGTTGATGTAGAAACCTGGATGGCATGCGATGTGGAAGACTGTGGATTTCAAATGCTAAATGATGACGAGATTGTGATTTCCGTATAAGAAGTATCCGACCCTGTCGACGATGAAACGGATGAAGACGATGACATCAACAACGGAAGTAGAAAATCCTGATGCGTTTCTGCGTTAGAGACATTTATGGAGTGTTACGAACAGCAATCAAAGTGCTGTCCTATTCAACTACTGCTTCTGAAGAGAATCACATACCTTGCATTGAAAAAACGAGGGTGTACAATGGTACAGCGAAAAATAAGTGATTATTTTCCACATTCAAAGTAAAATTGCGACATTTTGCTTTTTCTTCAAGCACCTTTCTCGTATGTGATGATTTTCAATATTTGTATAGTGTCCAGTATCATATACTGCATGCATCGCATTTGGTTATCGGTTATCCGAATGGTGTTCGGTCCCAAATGATTCGGATTAACGACATTCTACTGTATATTGTCTCTCCTAACAACCCAAGTTAATACTCAATGCTTTCTGCATCTGATTTAATAGAATGAAAGAGTCTCCATACCTAATTTTATATTCATTGACATCTAGAATCATTTTTGACGATAAAATAAATTTTATTCATAAAGGTGATGTAATTCTGTTGATGGGAAGACACATCTTACTTTTCATTACACCTCTATCAACAGTGCCGCTGATTGGCTATCGCCAGGAGCATTCCGCGTTCAGTAATTCAGGTAAATAGACCATTTTTATGATGTTATTTACCACAGTTAACCTGAACACATTCCCAGCAGTATTATTCACCCTGCTGAATAATTCCAATATTACTTTGCTGTACGTGACCATTCGTCAAATCAGATATATTTTTAAATACATGTTATTACAAAAGTTGTAAATCATAAAAATAGTTTAATACATCCTCAATCTTCTAAAATGAAATTTTTCTGCATCAACACAGATCAAAATAAATAAATATTTTTTTTTAATAAATACTTTATTTTATCTTTTAACAAAACAAAGTTACATTTTTAAAAAGAACAAAAATGTAAGGTGTTGCTTGCTTTATACTAGACTGTTTATTTAAATGTTTTAAAACTTGCTAGCCATATTCAGATTAAATGAAACAAACCATGGATCCTGTAGTTTTGGATTTCAGTGAATTTAATATTTCGTGCTTTTCAAAAATACCAAAAATTTTTCATCAGAAGTAGTCAGTCTTCAGTCAGTCTGAAAGAAATCAAGATTCGAATGAGAAACAATTTTGACGAGATATATTACATTTACTATACAGCTTGATTTTTACTGTAAACTTTATACTAATATTTAACGAAGCTCAATTTGCATACATTCTTTCAAATAGGAGCCCAAAACATACTTCCTGGGAACTAGCTTTTGGCCATTCAATAGTTGAAATATCTATTATATTAACTCTGCATGTAAGAGTTGCGATTTGTAACAAAAATATAAAAAATGAAACGTAACAACTGCAGGCAACATTGACTTTCTTAAACAATTTTTTCCTTAACATCACCCCAAAATTTCCTCTGTACCCACGATTTCCCAGGGGGTATACTTATTTTTGTTATTTGTGGCTTATTGCCGAAAAATTAAGAAACTGATGATGTTAAATATTTGTTTTTATTCGTGCTGTGCTTATACTGGAAATTTTTATGAAACAAATATTATTTTGGCTCAAAATAAAAAAAATGTGTGAAACATTGTGTGAAAAATTCGATAACGCTATGCGGAAACTCGTGGTAAGAGAATGAAAAGAGAATAAGATGATTCGATGTAAATATTTTTTTCCCTTTGACAACATTAAATTTCTCTTTTTGTTCATCTTATGCAATACTTTTTCGGTAAAGATGTAATTTTTAAGTTAATAAAAAATAAAAAAAATATTATTGAATTTTTAATTATTTTATAAATAAATGCAAAGAAATATCTTCCGAAAATTATCTGAAAATTTAATATTTATTTCAATTTAGTAAGTGTTCACGATCTTAGAAAGGTATTATTCAATAATGAATATAAATCAACCAGAAAAAAGATACTTAATAATGCATATTTTTTGTTGCCCAAATCTGTAATAATTTTATTTTATCCAGTAAAATGACCCAATTTCATTTCGTTTTTGGTGCAGTCCACCATTAACAAGTTAAATAAAATATTCTAAACATATTTTTAATTATTTCTCTCACATACTTAAAGCAAATTATCATTGACAGTTTGTGGGTAATTGATTCATACTTTGCTTGCAAACGGGAGCCAAGGGGAAAAAAGCCGAAAAAAGAAGTGCATCATTAGTACTATAAGGGGATTCGATAAATCCATTAGACACGCATCAGAGGATCCTATTTTGAAATAAAAAATAATAATAAATGTGCTTTGCAACAGCTGCTGAAAGCATTAATTTCCCAGAGAAGTTCCCCTTCACTGCAACACTTTTCGCAGCTTTCCGGTTTATTTCCTGTTCACTCATAATTGACTTCGAGAAGTAAAGAAACTGTTGATTTTATTTCATTTCCATTAGATGTAGCTTTCCCGGTTAAAAATATTATTGCAGCACTGAACACTACCCTAATAAGCTTTTCCCCCAACGAAGTAACGGCTTTAACGCAGTGTCAAACTTTGAGGAATGAGAAACAAGTTTAAAATTGATCCTCTCTTGTTATTAGGAATTCCATTTTAAGCAAATAATTAGTTTTGCTGATATATCCATTCTGAACTGTGTCGTTTGCATGCTTGTTCTTAATGAAGAACTATAGCAAAATAAACACGAATTTTTTAAAGGTTGACTGTAACTTAACATATTTAAAGCAGTTATTTTCAGTAATTCTGAAAAGAATTTACATTTCAGAATATATTTCAATTAACAGCGGGAAAATGTGTCATTTGTACTAATTCCTAAACGCCTACATGTAAAACACTGAATTTCTCGGAGAAGAAAGAGATGATAATTCTCATTTGTTTTTTTACTTAATACGTTTAATTCTTGTTAACTTATTATTTATTCTTGATTTTTGTATTGCTTTGTTTCCATTGTTACTAACATTCTAACTCGTTTACTCAGAATATTAGTAAACTATTTAGTTTCATTTAAATTGCTGAAGAACTACACATTATTCTATTAACAGATTTCCCATTATTTGAACTCAGTTCCAAATTCTCTATAACACACCATTTTAAAAATTGTTGATTTGTCTAATATGATTAGTGAAACACATAATTGTACAAGAAAATTTTAAAATGAAACATCATTTGTTGATTATTCTACCTTTAAACCCAATCCCTTTTAAACATCTTTTGAATCAGAATGTAATTCATGTAAAATAGCAACACATTAATTACACTGTAAGAAAACAAAACCATTTTTATCCTTATTCGGCTAAAATTGTAAAAGAGAAAGATGTTAGCTATCTCAAGAGAAAAATGCAATAACTTTACCACTGCACAAAACAGAGCAACAGCAATAAAGATATGATGATTTCTGATCCAATAATCAAGCTAGGTCTTTTGTATATATTCTGTTACATAGTAAAGTTCAACTTAAACTATTAATGCTTTTTATTATTATGTAATTATAATGTAACTAAGATAAAGCAAAAACTTAAAAATTATAGATGCGAAAAGAAATAAAACGCTGTAGAAACAATTAAGAAAGATAAATTGTTGAAATTCAAAAAACTTTGTAACTCAGCATTCCCTAATGAAAATAATATTATTAGAGCACAGAACATAATTTTAATCGACCGGCACATAATAGTGTCAGAGTGGCGTCCATATTGCGCATTCCTCATGCCCAGGTCCCTTATATGATTCATGAAGCTTTAGATTACCAAAAAGTAAAAAAGAGTATTGAAAAAATTGAATTCCTATTCAGAATCCTCACAGGCCATGGGCCTGAATACAGTATATTACCCTAAAAAACAAGTTCATCTTAATGATATAGCGGTATCCGAGTTCACCAGAGAGGAAAAAATATTTACAAACCAATCCTGACGTGGAGTAGGCTGTGCGAGATATCTTTACAAAGCAGGGCAGAAATGTTATAAGAATAATTTGTTAAAACTGATTGTATGCTACGACAAATGCCTCAATGTCGGTGGCGACTATGTCAAAAAATAGTGTAGATTATATTGATTATAATGTCATATTGCTATTTTTTCTGACAATAAAGTTTCCGTGTGATAAATATGACAAAACATACTTTCCGAATCTCCCTCATATTCTATACTCAGCTAGAGTCTACAAGTACCAGATAGTATGGAGAGAAATAAATTAAAGCTATAATTTTAAGCTTCTAATTGACGTCGTCTTCTAATCTGCGTCCCATCGCCGTGGTCAACTGGTGCTCTCTGTTGTGAAGTTCGCGGGGGAAAAATGAAAATTTCCTCTCGACCAGTTGACTAAACTTATCAGTATTAGGGAAGTTACGTTCTTCCACTTCATTTCTTGTGTTACGAAAATAATACTAAAGGCTTTTTTCAAAAACAAATATCGTACCGAGGAGCTTATGAGTTTCAATACAGCAATCCCATGTCAGTCAAATTTGTGCCTTAGTGTGGAATGAATTCTCTCCCCTCTTCACACTAGAGAAGAGTGGTGACAGAAAATGAATTGACTGGCACAAAGTTACCTCGAGCCAAACCAAACTTAGTATTATATATATATATATATATATATATATATATA
>BMAO01030778.1:0-16878 GCA_019973975.1 Trichonephila clavata
GTTGCTTCACAAAGAAAACTAAATACATGTGTGCTACAGAAAGAACTTATTCTCTTACAGGAAACAAAGCTGACATGAAAGCTAAAACCTTTTTATTGTGTTGGTATCGAACTCTTCCCCCCCCCCCAGATTCTAAGTACAAAACAATATGTGTGTACTTAATCTTGCAATGAAAATCTCCAATTTCTTTTAATCGTATCAGATGGATAAAAGATAAAGAGCAGTTCTAATACAAGGCAGAATAATATGATCTACTGTATATAAATATACATATATGTATAATAATAAAATGAATAAAATGTAATAAGACAAATTTACATATATATATATAATTTTTTTAGAGAATGATGGATGCAACGGCGGAGATGTGAATTCTGCGTTGGAATATATTATCAAAAATGGAGGAATAGATACAGATTCTTCCTATCCATACACATCAAAGGTATAACTTATTTCTAATAAAAAAAGCCGTTTTACAAAGAAACTGAATGGTTTTTGATAAAGGGGTTATTGTTTTAATCAAATATAAATTCTGAAAGGATAAGGTTTTTTGTTTGGTTTCTAATATTAATCCTTATTAATAAATACATTAAGTAAAGAGCACTAGTTCATTTATACACAATTATTTTGTATCGAATGAACTGAACACAAACTGAGGAAATACAAATCAGTGGTAATTCACTCCCCCCCCCCTATCTCAAAAACGTTTAATCCTAAAATAATCTCTAAAATACGGCAAGGTAGAAGCAGAGATGTTTAAGTCTCAAATGTATATCCTAAAAAAGCTAATTGATTCACCCATATTCACTTCTGGAATTCCTTATAACATTAAATTTAAAGCAATAAATAGACCAAAAAGCAAAAGTGACCTTTAATTTTTTTTGACTTTTTCTTCCTCATCCAAATAGTATTTGAAAATAATTTTTCGAATGTTAAACTCATTACTGATGAAAGCAGGCATTAATGGTGACACACTATCTACTGAATATATGTATATAAGTTCCTTATAATAAATGAGGGTACTTTTCCATTTCGCCTGCTCAGGTGATATAGTCGCCAAATGACGCAATTGAAGCCAAATGGAGTATTTTTCTCTGGTAATTTTTACCGCTACATATTCAAAACAAGTCGCGGCCTTTTCTAAGTAATGTCTTTTTCCTAATATGTCAAAAAGGGACGGAAAAACAAGGAAAATTAGGAATTTGGCCCGAACAGAAGAAAAATCTCTTAGATTCTTCCAGATGCCAAACTAAGCCATAAGCAATGTATTAGAAGCAATTAAAGAAAATATTTAAAAAGGAAGTACATACGGTGTGTATTATATAATGTTTACTGTTATATGTATAATATACAAGGAAGAGACTGACTGATAGACTGTCTAAAGAGGGTAGTGACAATGAAACGGCTACTGATACTTCGCTCATTTGTTAAGAACCATGTACTATAATGCAAGATGTAAGCTAAATTTAATAGTGATTCCACTACGCATCAATGGTACACAGGAACAGTGGGCAGCGGAGAACATTTGGGCCCCTCTGAAAAGTTAAGTTTTGGTTCTCCAAGTTAGATTTTACAAAGGGTGCTTGGTGGTAGTCAGGCTTTGGGCCCTCTAGAACCCTTTCCCCTCCTCGCGATGGAAGGTGTTCGGTACACCATTGCCCAGGAACATCCCCTAGCGCTCTGTTGGAAATCAAATGCGACCGTGGTATCCATACTACTCTGGCTAGACTAATAAGTAGCCACTTGAAATGTCTTTCCATTGAAAGTGGCAGAAAAAATACCTCTCTTGTAAGAAATGCTATAACCATCCAATTTCACCGAATCAAATTCTGGTGTGAATCGGACTTTCTAAGGGTCTTAACATTCGATTCCCTTATTATTATAGTTTTTTGGTGGTCAAAAACCTTCAGGTATATTCTGAAATCTGTGTATGTCAGATAATTTGAAGATAAGAAACTGAAACTGCAACATATTGTTACGTAGATCGGGTTCGAGGATTTTATGCAAAAGCAGTCGTAAGCAACAAGACAGTTCTTTGCGAGTGATGCGTATTTATTAGCGTAAATCAATCCTTAAAAATACAGGATTCAACAGCAAAGTCACTGAATAAATAACAGAAGGATTTCACACCTTCAACAGCACTCAGACACAATAAGCAGTGTCTAAATACACGTATGTAAATGATTATACACAAGCACAGCCGAGCTTATTAAGTTCAAGGCAAGTCTGCTAATCGCTAATTAAAACAGTGCTCACTACTCGCTGGTTGAAATCAGACTCGCTACTCGCTGCTGAAAACAGACTCACTGTTGCGGCGAGTATCTCTATTTATATCCGGGCCGAAACTTCTGGAAAGATGCGCTCGCGCCACAGATCGTGAAATTAGTGGATTTCTCTACTAATTTCTAGAAGAATCCAGAGGGTCCCGAACTCACCAATATGGTCGCCAAAGTCGCCAAAAATGATGCCAACTTGGCTCTATCGCCAATATTTCGCCAAGTTCCATTGAATCGCCATTATAACGTAAGGGACGGCGTTGCTTGTGAATATTACAACTTTAACATGAAATAAATTTAGAATAGAGTAATATAAAGCATTGCACATCCGAATACAAATTATCTACATTATTGTATGCAAAATTCCGTAATAATATGTATAATATAATGGAGAAAAAAAACATATAAATGTGTATACTGCGTGTTGTTGCCAATAATGTCTACTTGGCTAGATTTTCGCATTGAAATAGAAAAGTACCTAAAAATAATAATTATAAAACAAATACTTGCACTTTATACTTTAAAAATATCTCGAATTCAAAAGGCAGCAATGAAATCCATTCTAAAGTAAACTGTGGTATACGAATACCAGACTTAATCGCTTGTCTTTATTTCCTTAGAATGGTACCTGTCACTTCGATAAGGCGAATGTAGGAGCCACCTGCACCGGATACCTGAATGTACCTGACGGAGATGAAGAGGCTTTGAAACAAGCTGTCGCTACTGTGGGGCCTATATCGGTCATTATCGATGCTTGCCATAACACCTTCATAAATTACAAGTAGGGAACGAAACATTAATAAAATTAAAATTTTTAATTAAAAATGGATGAAACAAATGAATTGGATGAATTGATACATTAATTACCAAATGAACTGTAGTAATTTAACATTTGTGCGTGTGATTTAAAATATTTTATTTAATTACTTGTGTGTGAAGAGGTTTTGAAAGTATAGTGGCAGTAAATGGCGTAACACGATACTGAGTGGACTGAAATATTTTTCGTGTTAAGGGATATTGGATATATTTACAAATTTAAACTTATTAGAGTTTATTTTATTTAAATAGGTATGTCTAAGCATTTAATACAAATAAATAAAACAAAAGCATTCACAATATTTTCAAATTTTTTGTAAAACAGAACATTTATTGAGTTCTTGGAAAATAATTTGATATTCTTCTTTGTATTGTCTTCTTTAGCATCAAATTATCAACAATTTTTTTTATTTTGTCCATTTTATTATTCATTTCACCGTTGGAATGTGCATCTAAATAACTACACATACTTTTCATGACGTCCCTTATTTCGGATGACGTGGAAACAGGAGCTTCATTTCATTTTCGCAGTCGGAATCTGCATCAATGTTATTTTTTAAGCTTTGAACAAACTCCAAAAGGTTTGTGCCTGCCTTAATTGGAGCCACACACTCGTTATCATCATCTACTGCAACGAATTCTTCCGACGATACTGTAGGACAGTCCAATCTGGTTGGTGTTTTCTGTACCTCGTTCATTCCTAAAAGGGAAATTTTTTCGTGTAGAGCGATTTTCGTTTCGTGTTAAGAGAAAAAAAATGCATGAAAATACATAGTAGTTTGACGAGGCCATTGTATTATCTCGTGTTAAGCAATATTTCGCCTCAAGCGTTTTCGCGTTAAACGTATTTTACTCTTGTAGGTCACATATAAAAAAGCAAAATTAAACAATAAATGCTTCATTTAATGAATTATTTTATAATATTAGCAACTATATTAAAAGTATTCAAAACTTTTTGCATGTTTACAGAAAATTCAAATACCGAAATTAGAATTCTTTTTATCATGTGATTGAGATATATCGAATACTTTCTAAAATTGAACAAAGATTGTGAAAATTCCAAAAATAAACAAACAAAAAAATAGCAAACTTTTTATGAAATGTGATACCATTAATAAAGCAAAAGTAAGTTTTTATACATAAAAATAAAAAATGGAAGCTTTTATTTACATTTTGGCTAATGTAAAAAATTATCCATAATTTATTCAACGAGATAAATACTATGCACAGTAAATTTAACTTGCAAAGTATTACATTTCAAAACAAACATCACTGATAAAAGCTACAAACAAACTTTAATTATAATGCGGTGAACATTTCAAAAATATGTTTTACATCTCTTTCTGTATGAAAAAAAAGTTTTTCCTGATGCTGTAATCAATTTGTTTATACTTAAGGTATATTTAGCAAGAATGAGAGAGAGAGAGTCGTAAAAAGTTGAATTTAACTGATGAGAAGTGACAAAAACGATTTGCCTAATTTGTACGATGGGGTTGGTACGCTTAACAGTGGACTTCGAGGGGGGGGGGTACCAATACGGGGTACCCCTCCCTAGTTGTTTTAAAACGAAACTGTTTAAAAATTACTTGATATTAAATCTCGAAAAATCTTGAAGAACATTCGAAGTCCTTTAAATGAAGAAAAAGTAACAGAAGATATTGTTTGAAAACCTCATATATGTATTATCTAATACCTAAGAAAAATACAATACTGTTATTAAAATTGACTGAGGAACTTTTCACTACTCATCATGGTTCAGAGATATGTCTATGAAATAATTTGAAAATATTTTTTCTTTGTCGATTTTTACAGCCTTTCAGTAATTAAAATTTCTCCCATTTCGAAAAATGTGACATATTGATAAAATATTTTAAACTTAATATTAAAAAATTATACAAAAAAAAAAGAAATGTTTTAACAAATAGGAGCGGAATTTTCGATGAACCTAAATGTCGGACAGATATTCCCAGTCATGCTGTGCTTGTGATTGGCTACGGAACGGAGAACAGCAAAGACAATTGGTTGGTGAAGAACAGGTAAATATTAAGTTGATTTTTAAGAAACTTTTAATGTATTTAAAGTAGCTTACATTTTGTAAACAAATTTAGTATTTCATGAGGAAAATTACAAATCAATAAATGTGGTTCTTATCTGCGAGATTTGTTATTATTCCATTTATATAAAAATAGCCCTACAGTGCAGTAAAGATACACATTTAACGTCATAAAACAACTTATTGATAGTAATTAGAACTTATTTTAGAAAATTACATGAGCTACGTAAAATTAATTAATATTTCTCACAGAAATATTTCTTGTTTTCATACGCTTATAATTTTTTGAAGTTATGTTTATATTTAAACATTTTACTCACACACTTTGTTGAAACCTCATTCCTTTATAAATAATATATAAAAGATTCGAATTATTTAATTTTAATTTCAAAGAATTATATCTATTTGAAAATTGTTTATATTTTCAGCTCTCGAGAAAAAGTTAACACCCCTGAAAAAAAAATCAATTTTGGAAGTTGTCCTTGAACTTTATAGTTATTTTACATGGTAATTATATATTAAAACAAGTGTGACTTATTTTAGTGAGAGAGTTAATTGAAGACATTGCAGTTTAATTTCTAATTTTCGACATTGTGTTTGTAGCTGTTTCTTACTTATTATCTTTTCTCGACACGACTTTTAAAGTTATTTGAGCTTTTTTGTGCAGTAGATAAGTACAATTTTTTCAACAAAATGTATCTTATTTTTAAGCTAAAAGTTATCTTTATTTTGCCTTCGCAAGGAAGTATTATATATATATATATATATATATAATACTTACAAATCCATAACTTACAAATCTTTCTTAAATTAGTAATTTCAGTCATTTCTTTTTCTTCGGCTTAATTTTCTAGAAATAGAGACTTAATAAAATAACTATTTAATTTTCATACAGTTTTGTCTGAGTATGAGGAGTGACCGGTAGCCTAATGGTCAAGGTATCGGATCGTGGCTGGCATGTCATGAGTTCGAGCCCAGTACAACTAACGACCCGTCGTGTAGGGGAACGATGCACGTTAAATCTGTCAAGAGCTCAAACGCGTACTCCCGTCGCTATGAAGGGGTAGTTAGGAGAGAAGGGTGCCAGATAGGTGTCGCTCTCGTTATTTGACCATGATTCAAAATTACGAAGTCCGTCACCAAAAACCCTCGTGTAGCTGAACAGTGCGACGTTAATATTCTCTCACTGAGTATGAGGAATCACTTAAAATTGTGGTTAACTGTATTTGATTCCAACATATTGCTAATTTTTAATTCTTTGATACATACTTTGGAAAGACAATTTGAAATTTTGTCTAGCTTATATAATCTGGCGAGAAGTTAGAAAGGCAGAAAAAATATAAGAACTTGTTATTTGCAAAGGTCTTGCTAGTTATCTTACAATATGATAAATTTAATTTAAAATTTGGTCGTAAATTTAAAAAACGAGCATTATTATGATTCTGTGACATATTTAAATTGTTTTAGAGTATGTTTAAGTTTACTTAATTTGTACGAAGTAGTCATAGAAAAGATAAATAAACTAAAATACATGTTTATATAAATCAAAACTATCTGGTTATCAGTGGCGTAACGGAGAACATTTTGGCCCTCCTACAAAGTCAGGTTTTGGGCCCCAGGTTGTATTTTACATAGGGTTAGGTACTTGGCGGCTTTCAGGCTTTAGAGCCTCCCCCTTGCAATGGGGGGTTGCGGGATGTACGTTACGCCACTGCTGGTAGTACAAGTGATTTAATGAAAATAACATCCCACTCACATACAGGCATACGGAACGGTAGGTATATCTTTCTCGTGGTTGATTGATTGGTTGTTCATTAGTGCTGTACTAAAAAGAAACAACAGCAGTGTGCTTTCATGTCGGACGAAAGTTTTGCGGAAATTTTTTCATGTGGAGTGGATTCTTTCACTTCAACTCATACTTCAAAATTAATTTCTAGTTCTATAGTTGAAATTACAGCAAACTGCAGTCCTTATGGTAGGGGGGGGGGGAGTTCCTCTATCACTACGCAACTGCATCAGAATAATCATAATAATACATGGGTAATTCATTCAAAAATAGAAAAAAGGTACCATTTATATATAGTTTCATGAATAAAAACTTCGACAAAAAAGCATTATTAGATAACATAACCCAGTGTTTCTTAAAGCAAGGGTCACATGACTTACAGCTGGGGTACCGAAAAATTTCAGGATTTCTTATAGTATAACATTCTGCATAGAATAACTGGTTCGCCTACTAACAAATGGTTGAACGTATCGCATCTGAAATATAATCACGATAAAAAATGATGCATATAAAGAAGAATTTTTTAAATTTATTGATAACAAAACCATTCATTTTATTTATTTTGTACATATTGCGCAATGCTTAAAGGGTCGTACAAAAATTGGGGCTACCACACCAAAAAGTTTAAGAACCCCTGACATAAGTCTTAACATTTTAGTAAAACAAAATGTTGTACTTTATTATTTTAAGGTGTTTATTTTTATTATAAAAAATAACTGTACGCAAATTTCTCTAAAAACGCACTTCTTTATATGTACGCATCTGAAAAAAGAAATGTATTCTTCCCATTTTATTAAACCTTGTCCCTAATTTCTTTTTCCTAATCAATTCATTTATTTCATTTTTGTTCCAAGATCAACTTCAAAAGATCTTTCTTAATGATAAACTTGCCTTTTTTAAATCGGAACACCATAAGAAATGATCCAAGCTCGGAATTTAATTGACTCTGCAACTTCAAAAATTTAAGTTTTTAAACATTTTTCACGTTTTTCACTCATACAAATGGCAGTATTTTTATTTTTGAGGGAATCGGTGAGCAGAAAAAAAAAGCATTAACAGTCTCAGAAACTTCCTTAGGAGGTAAATAAATTAATGAAGTCTCGGAAGATGAAAGACTTCCGTTCGGTGAACTCTCAAATGATTTTGGAGCAAAGTGTAGCGAAATAGAACTGAAAAATTAAAGTAATCAAGAGTTTATAAATTTTTTTACATATTTTTCACTTGAAGATTTTTATTAATGCAAATTTTTGACAGTTTTGTCATTAAGCGATTTAAAGTAAACTCCACCCTGCTATTTCTCACCAAATTGCAGTTTTTTTTTATTAAAAAAGCTTTAAGCTTTCTTGCGTGATAAGTTTTCTAAAAGGATTAAGTGCACTCATTTGAAAGGCAATGTAACTCATCGTTTCAATCTGGGAAATTATTATCTCTCGGTTTGTGTTTGCCTAAAAAAATTTACAATTATAGTGCGAGTTAAAGAAATTAATATAGCGTTGTTATTACACCATAGCTTTAAAAATGTATTTTTCCTTTTCAATTTCATGTAAATATTGAGAGGATGAATTGGATGAGAATATAGGGTATTATGAAATACCATTTACATTTTTAAAAATAACTTTACTGGTTTTTGGTAAAAATTTTCAAACTCTGCATGGGTATAAACTATAAAGGATTGTAAGGAATTATCACCTGTCAAAAGAAATAATATTTATTTTGTTCTGATAAAAGATTTATTATAAAGAAAAATATAAATGGAGGGTATTATGGAATAGTTGGGTAATATGGAATTGATAGTTTAAACCATAGGAAAACTAATTAAGACTTCATAAAACGCAATTATTTATAACTATAGAAGCCATATTTTTTTATTGTGGGTGAAAAAGTTGTATCTATTTCACGTCTATTCACAGAAGTACCAAATATTATCTTTCTCTGCTCCAGTACAATAAAGTGTAGCCCACAGAAAACGGTTGAAGCATTTAATTCAAACTTTCTCTCGTGGTCTTCAGAGAATTTTCTTTACAGAAATTACATTGTGTCTTTGTTTTCTGTATCTTTAATTGATGACCTAAAGAACATTGCAAATGATAAATCAGAATCGAACAATTCATTGCTGCATGTCGGGTATTATGGAATATCTAGTATCCCATAATACCCGATACTTCATCTCGGAAAAGGAATCCTTAAACTGAAGGACAAGACATTATCACCTGAAAAACGAGCCTAACGCTTTTATTTTCCGATTTTTATGCTTAGATTTTAAGCTATTTCATTAAATATTTAAATGTACTGATCATCTTTAAATTCTAAGATTTTTACGCCTAAGATGGAATTTAGTGATCGGTATGCTGCATTATAGGTTTATTTGTAATCTAAAAATTTGGCGAAAAACAAAAATTCGACAGGAAAAAAAATGACTGTTGCTAGACGTATATTATACATGGCTTCCCTTTTAAAAACTTGCGAGATCCAATTACAATGCAAAAAAGAAGCTTTCCATAGTTTATAAAATGCATTTATTGAGTAAAATGTTTGTCTTCAACAATACTTATTTACTCGGGGGAATCGAGCTCACACTAAAGGCTTCGAGCTGCGTACCGACCCTCCCAGAAGTTACTTTATTTGTATACTAAACGAAATGCATATACAAAAAGGTCCCGAATGAGAGACCTTCCACAAAATTCTTGAGAATTGGGAGAAGAATACAGTAAAAGTACAATACTTGTAAAATTGCCTTTTTCTTATTCATATGTGTAAGCGGTACTTACGTATTATACTGCCAATCAATTTCTCCAATTCTGAAAAACTCGCCAAATGCTGCTATTGTTACTATATTCGAACATAGACGGGAACGGTTTCCACCACTGATTGCTTCACTTTTAGTAACGTATTTTGATTTAAAATAATTGGTCGATGATGTAATACATATGTACCGTGTAAGCTTTCACATTATTTCTGTTATTTTTATTTAGAAGTTCTTTTTTTCTCTTTATTTAGTTGGGGTACATCCTGGGGAATGGATGGCTACATCAAGATGGCTAGAAACAAGAATAACCAATGGGGAATCGCGTCTAGAGCAAGTTTTCAAATTGTGTAAACTATTTTCTACTCTCAGATATAATTAATGCGATTCTGGGGAAAATAATATGATTTGATAATGAATAAGATTTCAATGTTTACATAATTTTACTACGAATAAAACTGAATAATTTGTTTTGTTCAGAATATTTTTTTAAAACTTTGGATGAAATATGATGTTACTATATTTGCTTGGCAAATACATTTTTTAAACAAATTAGAAATGGAGTTTTTTCGAGGGGCATATAAATTAATTTTATTTATAATACCTGTTAGCATTTTTAATATTGCATAAAAATCAAACCCTTCATGATATTTTGACAATGTTAATACTCGCTAAAAATGTTATCAGTTCATTTATTTAATCTTTGCTGTTAAAGATCCATTTAAATTACTTAGGAATTAGAACAGCAGAACCAAAGACAGGTCAAAATATACGTCTAATTTTATCGATTTTTAGAAAAACTTATATCAAAATTTAAAACTACCTTCGTATAGTGTTAAAAATTAGAATATAAACTTGGACCAAAATTTAAATTAAATAAATATGCAAATAATATTATTTCAACTTGAATTTATTATTTTATGCAAAAAGAAGAAATATGTATTTTTACAAACAATAGTCATTTTTGCTTAGGTTATTTTTTTAGGCATAAAATATGTTTTTCGATTCGTCTTCCGTGCTACAATGCTAAAATTATATTAAACTTTATTTCCGTTTAAAATAGTGCACCTATGTAATGTTTCTAAAAATTAGTATACATAGTAAAAACTGGGTATTCAGGTAACCCCCATATAACACGGCAATTCTATAGCATGGATTCACTCTAATATAGTTAACCATTGCATAAAATCTCCGTACAATATGAAATGTAATAAAAATAATTAAAAGTGAACTTTATTTTGAAATTAGGGATATCCCCGTACAAAAACTTATCAAGTGTGTTAAAGATTTTAAGTGCAAAAGATATACCATTTGACATTTTTCAGTCGAGTGTGTGGTGTACTGTTACATTTTCCTGCAGAATTTTGATGAACTCTATTGATACTTAAATACATTTCAAAACTTTGATTATTTTTATCTTTTAGAAATGTAGATTAAAACTTTTTCCGGTTGGTAGTTATAATGCTTTTGCTTTCATAAATTAATCTGTTTATCTTAAGCTATGTGTCTGGAGAAAATGAAAAGAAAGTATCTTAAAAGATAAATGGTGACGGTTAATAGTGATTATATACATTAATGACGAAGAAAACATTGTTTAATTCCTATTAGTATGCATCAAGAAATTTTCAATACAGATATTTACTTTAATTGTGAAAATAGAATTTTTTAAAAAAATTTTGGAGCCTACTTTACCCCCTTTCCTTTTCGCACTAGTTCCTTTTTTAACACGCTTTCATTAGCTTTACCTGTATGAAACGGAATCTTTGAACTCGATATTGTTACCCACTTTAAAAAGTCAGATTAATTCGAACTTTTTGCACACTTGTCAAGGATCGATGACAATACAATAATTTAATAATTTTATTCCATTATCCTGCTCAGAATCATCAGGATTAACAATTTCTCATTTCCAATTTGGATTCCAGATCCTATTTTTAAATTTGGCAATTACTTCCAGATTTGGCGACTAAAAGATTGTTACAACCCTAAAGCGAGAACGCTCATGGATAATACAAATACAACAAACAAAATAAATGATAGTTTAAAAAACCTAAAAAAACACGCTTTTATTGTAGATCGGACTAAAAAAGTGAAAAATTAATTGATTTTAAAATAACTAAAAACACCTTTTATAGTTAGTTGAACTAAAATGTAAAATATAATTCTTAATATAAGAATAAAATGATTAACAAGAACTTAATGTCATTGTGGTAAAAACGTGGAGTGCTCGATATGAATTGTTATATTTCCTTACTAGTTCTATTCGGCAATGCAGAGTTAGTGTAAAAATGTAGCATAAAGGAAAACACGCTTTTACCACAGTTGACATTAATTTTTGTCGCTATATTCTTATATTAAGATTATTTTTTTACATTTTATTTCGATCAACTATAAAAACTTGTTTTTTAATTATTTTATAACTGTAATTTTTTCCGCAAGATATGGATTCGCACAACACGGCAATTTATCCTGGGATTACCTGAACATGTTTCAACTGTTCTTGTATTAACCATAAACTGTTGTGTTGAGTGGGGTTGATTAGATTCTACAACCTCTTTACCTACAAAGAGCTTCATTACTGAAATCGTTTTTTTTAATTCGCCTTTCTTAGTAATCCCACGAAGGATTTTCAAAGTAACAAGCCTAAGCTTATTTCCGTAATGAAACTCTCAAATCTGCCGATTTTAATTTTATGGCCTGGTACACCGCACTACAACAGCTCTGGGATTATTTGAAAGACAATAAGAACACATGTTTTGTCTGTATTATTCTAATTTCTGGTGTCTTACTAAGTGATATCTTGTTTTTGACTTGGTTTGGTATTGGCTTCGGCTCACAAAAAATCTATAGTTTATATCGTACAAAAGGAAAATGAAGATATGGAAAATATTTGTTCAAAGATTTTTATGAACTGAAAGAAAAAATTGAACCAATGAAATTCTTATTTAGAATACCCTGAAAAGAAGAAATTGAAAAGTAGCTTAAAAATGTCTGTATTGATTGTACCCAAAAAATAGTTGTATTAATCGTATATTTTAGGGATATACTTTAAGTATGAAAATTATTAGTAGACTTATTAGGAGAACGCAACGAAGGATTTTATTTCGTGTCATAAAAGGATACAAAACTATTAGTTATAAAGCAGTATTTGCTATTTCTGGTATACCACCTATTGACTTGGTTATTTTGAACAATCTTGATGTTCGGGGAAAGTTGAGACTGGAAGAGAATTAATTCTTGCACTGCAGTTATTTACGAGGAAGGAATTTTGAAAAAGTTATACTTTCCAACATCGAAATAAGAGATGAATGCTTTGTTTTTCAGAGCCGAGAACTATTCTGCATTAATCTTGCCATAAAAGTGATTCAGGACTCTCTCTGTCAGGAAGGATCTCTCAATTTTCTTATCTGCACGACTCGCTCTCTTCACTTCACTCTTTGTGCAATGTAAATTCTACAGAAAAACTTGTTGTGGAGGTTCAGTTCATTTTGCACAACCTTGAAGACTGTGGCGTCCACTTTTCTTATGTTCGGTGCCATAGTGGAAATTTTGGCAATGATAGAGTTGACTAGTTGGCCAAAGAGACAACTTGCTAAGATATGAACCTTTCGATATCTGTGCCACTGTCCTAATGGAAGCATTTATTGTGGGAAAGAACTGTTTCTGCCTGGAACTCCGAAACGTTGACCTCACCTAAAGCTTTGTGGACTGAAAAGTTCTTTCCGACCATTTATCAACGGCTAAAATCTAAGAAATTTGTTACTAATTTTAAGTTATGCCAGCTTCTAGCAGGACATGGAAATTTTTAAGATCTATTTATCTAGGCTTAATTTAATTGGTAATTATATTTGTTCTTGTGTCTCGATGCTGAAACCGCAGAACATGTCCTGTTGTATTGTAACGTATACTTTTGTGAAAGAGAAAATTTTAAAAAGGAGTTGAAACGTTTAGATATTTCCAGGCCACCTGTTTGTCTTTGTTGGTCCAATTGTACTGAATGTCTTAAGAAATTTGTTTACTGTATAGATTTTTAAAGTTTTATAGGTACCTCCCTTTCTTTATGTTTGTGTATTTTCTCCCTTTCCTTTTATGTTATATTGTCTCTTGAAATATTTCTAATTTCGTTTTAAATTTTATAATGATGTTACCACTTACGTCCTGCAAGCGTCATGTTATGCAATGGAGAGCATGAGGAGTTTTGCAAATAAATTTATTAAAAAAAATCGGTATTGTGATGTACAATGAGTACATCAATTACAATTCATTTTACAATTACATTCAATTGGGTTTTGTCCTAACTCGGTCTGTCTTTTAATAGAGAAGTTTATTATTTACAATTTCTCCGTGTATCTCTGAAAGTTCATCATATTATAGTAGTTAAAAATATTTACACTTAAAAGATACATATAATTTATTGTTTATTTACAAATTCAGAGAGTATTAAAGTAATTGAAGTAATTTTAATTACTCAATCGATTTAGAGAACGTTTGCAGAAATGCATTTCAGGCATTAAAATAGCGAGTTATGAAAGTCAAATTTTGAAAAAAAATTTTAATTCAATTCTTCTTTCCTTATTTCTCCCTCCCCCCTCCCTAGTGCTCAGCTAGAAAAAGAAAATAGTGTCCACTCCCCCACTATCGAAAAAAAGTTTTTTTACCTCTTGTGAATCATTTATCATTCATTCCTGTTCAGTGACCAAAACTTCCAAAACTTTTCTCCATCTGTCAACATTCATCAGGCTCTGGTACCAGACATTTCAGAAAATTACTAAGTCGAAAGTTTAGAAGCTTCAAATGTGTGAGAAAAAAAGCCAATGGGAATATTTTTCTTTTTGAGATAACAAGAAATGTTTCGTATGATTCCTAAATGTGGACGTACTTGTTTTGTAGGACGCCTGATACACGATAAATATTTTGAAACTTAAAATACTCACGGTGGTGAAATGTAATAATTTTGAAGAGCGGCACTCAGGTGCTTATTATTAGAATGTGGTATAAAATTACGAAGTACATCCCGAATAGTCAACATGTAACAGTTTTTTTGCATCATCAAGTTTTCAAAATTAGTTATGAAGTTCGTCAACTGATGGCGCTGTGACTGGTAAAACCGTAACAATATTTTCAAAATAGCCACTATTTGATACAAACAAAATGACGCATTCTGAAAACAAATCTTGAAGACGCCAATGTAAGCATTTCAATTGGAATGGTTTGACATGAATCAGAAATGCATTGTTCAGTTCAGCTATGGTTTGTGGATAGTTTACAATCACACGGATCTTTCACTTGCACCCAAAGAAAAAAAATCATATGGCGTTAAATTTGGAGAATAGAGAAGCGGTTCCATGCCTCTTTGAGTATGCATTTGATAGTTAAGAACAATGAGGGCACCGTCTTACCGTTACATGAATCATTAGTTGTTTGTACCTTCCTCCAAAGCTCTTTGAATGGATACGAATCCATTGTACATGTGTAAGAGTTTCACTTCAGTAATCGTTTGTTGGTCAAAAAGGGATTTAATGAGTCCTCTGATGGAAATGGTGGCTCAAACCAAGACTCTTAGGGAATGCAGTAATGAAGGAAAGGCTACATGTGGTGTAAAGAACAAAAGCAAATCTAAATTCTGTGAGCTGCATCCACCGGATGCGTGGTGGTGTTGGAAGTAATTCAGTCTTGAGTCAGTAAATTAAAGTAAAGTATATTTATTCAGAACTACTGCCGAGCACAATTTCTCGTCTTTAAGATCTTTATATCTGGGCATAGGAACCGCTTGCGGCCCCCAATCCCATATCTCGTGGGGAAATGAATGGGAATGAAGTTTTCGTTTTCATGTTGATTATGCTGCTTCCTGATTGCTCGAGCCAATCATTTGGTTAAAGTTCGTACACGCTGTTAAAAAGTACAAGAAGAAGAGCTGAAAGACTGCTGTCTCATTGGTGCATGGTAGGTGAGGACAATGACTCTCACACACATTGGCTGCTATAATACTATATATAGAAAGGGGTAAATAATATAAAATGATTATATATAGAAAGGGGTGGGACTTGTTCAGTACAGAAAGCCAAAATGAAAAAGAATTTAGAGATATTTAAAATAATGATTAGATGTGCAATAAAGCAATTGCTTGGGACTGCTACTTACTATTTATATCTAGAACATAATGACGTCACACAGCAACGTCACATCAACATAAAGGTTGCGTCATATGCAGCGCCACTCATTTACAAAGAACATTTATCTTCACAACAAGAAGATTTTCCGTTCTCTAAGTAAGAAAATTTTGTTTATTGACAAAGAAGCTATTCAGAGTAAAATACCAATCATTACCATTAGATAACCAAACATACCAATGTAAAAAAGTGAAATACCAATGCATACTATTAGATAACCAAATGCTCCCAACATCATTTCGCAGGTTTCCAACCTCAGCAGTTTTATGTTCGCGAAAGTCTCCCGTGTATTTTGGCAATAGAACTCAGAGGTTGGTGAGTCTGAGTCTTGTAAGCAAACCTTTTTATTACACTGTTTGTTGGTCCTTTTCTGTCATAATTTTCTGTGTAGAAACTGAGTATTGATGCAACAAAACTATGGACTATGTGATGAAACTCTATACCCAGAAATATTCGTAATTCTAGCAAGTAAACCATTTATGAAGCCCACAGAAGAATGTTAAGCGAATTATAAAATACTGATCTAATGGTGTTGAATAGGTGTTTGTCTGTGGACATCTGGACTGCGAAAACAGTCCTCATTTCCATATCTGGTGGACTTCGATGTGGGAGACGGCGAAAGTGGAATATTTTCAGTCTGCTGAGAGGCATGATGGTGATAAGGCTGGGTCGAGGATTCGGGAGGCGTGGCTAAGACTTCTCTTCTTGATGGAGTGGAAGGTTATTCTGCGTGCATAGAGCTTAGAGGCTGTTTCTCTGGTTTGTCAATGGCGAAATGAACATAGACTCCGATTGGCTGCCCAGGAGGCTGAGATCTGATGGCATGGATAGAAACATTGTTTTATAGGTTTTCTCATCTGGAGCGCCACCTATCAACGATACTTGTAATTAATTTTGAAACTTGGTGAGAATAAATTATTTGGCTGCAAAGTAAAATTTTAGTAAGCCCGTATATTTTTATCTCCTTCTTTCTTCATTAATTAATTACTAATCGTCTGTTATTTTGGAACACTTTGTATTGTCTAATTAAATAA